>JBAMHX010000019.1:21000302-21018158 GCA_037177515.1 Pseudomugil tenellus
GTGTGTGTGTGTGTGTGTGTGTGTGTGTGTGTGTGTGTGTGTGTGTGTGTGTGTGTGTGTGTGTGTGTGTGTGCAGATGATTATGTGGCGTGTTTCTGAATTGATATCTTAATGTGTAAAGGTTTTATTGTAAAATGCAGAAGTTTTTCAAAAGTGCTTCAGAAATAGAGTTTGATTTGATTCTTTTGCCACAGATATGGGCAGTTTTTTTGTTTAATTAAATGAAAACTAAGTAAAAAAAGTAATTTTTCTAATACATTTTATATCAAAATTCTTCAATTCAAATTTCTATTGGAGAGAATTAGAATTCATTAAATTAAAATTTCTCTAGGCACAGCAGGAGAATAGATGATTAAAGCCTGACATGGGTAGCTTGTTGTAATATTTCATGTTTTGGGGTAAATGACAGCAATTGTAAATTTTTATAATTATTATTATTATTGTTAAGAAAAGAAAAATAATTTGTTTGCATTTACATCCATATTCAGGTTGATTTGGTGCACTGGGCGGATCGTTTGCTCATAAGGTTAAACATATTGAGCAGCATTGTTCATGTTGTATTCTGGATTTAATTTCTATTCATTTCAAACAAAACTACATAAATAAAGTAACAGAATTGCTAAAGGAAATAAGAGATTACTTTTGTCTAAGGGGTCATCTGAGACGTCGACAGAAATCAGTTGTATAGTTTTATTCTTCTGGTGTTCAGATCGGAAACAGCTGGTGACTCGGATCAGTTTAATCTTGTGTTGAGTGGAGAATTTTCTTTCACCTTGTCTTTGTAACTCGCATCTTTGTTCTGCGATCCCAAAGTGATGGAAAGACAGCTGTGAGAAGTAGAGAGGAACCTGTGACAGTGGATGCTGAACACACTTTCACTGTCTCTAAAGTAGATTTGTGACTGTGATTTAGAGCAGAATATGCCTTTTTGGAAGTGTAATACCGGTACGTTTCAGCTTGTACACCTGTTGTTGGCACTCTCAAGGTTACATGGTACAGAAAATAACTGCTTCCCGCTTTCTTAAATGGAAAGCGGACGTTAATGGAATCCATTTGTGTTGAACAAACCACCTGAAAAGGACCTGAGAGATCCTAAAGGTGGAAATATTAATTAAACCTAACAAACAACATGGTATTCAGCGTTATTATTAGAAGTAAAAAAGAGTTTTTGGACCCACCCCATGCTCCTATTTAATTAAAATGTTGCTTTTGTCTTTATTTTTCTCCTTTTTTTTAAAAAAAAAAAAAAAAAAAAAGCTGTAATATAAGATTGCACGTTTACAGCCCCCCAACGTGACATAAACTAAATTGTATCCATCAGCCTGTTTTATTTTCCTCTGTTTCCAGCATCGTATAACTGCTCTCCTGTGAGACTGACCTCCTACCCTGATTCTGATTAAATGGAGTGCATGGGATATTTAGCATGGCCTCTTTTCACTTCATTCATTTTCTCACTTCAAAATATACATTTCCCCTCTGCAGGTTGGGGACACACATGTCTGACGCACATCTTAAATGGCTTTATGCTCTGTAGAAACGTGTCTGGCAGTGTTTGCCGGTGTGCAGTTAATCATCTACACATCACTGTGCTGGTTAAATTGAAGCAGACACATTACTGTTGATCCGTTTAAGTGGAACCAATCTGCATGTTTTTCCACTGGAGGAGAAGCTGGATCATCGTCTTTGACTGTGGGCGGCTTTACACTGAGCTCCTCATCTGCATTTAAAAACTATCAGCTACAAGAAGCTGAGAGATGTAAAGAGCTGCAGAGCTGATTGCACCTTTCTTTGCTAAAGATTAACATTTAAATACATTTCTTAATGCAGGTGGACGTTGTTAAAGGACGCCCATTCTGCATGCCATGTCGTGTGAGACTTCAGGGCAGTTCAGACAGTTCTGAAGGTTTAGAGAATTGATTTAGAGTAGATTCAAACTTTGGTGTAGCTTTCTGTAAAGTTCAGCTTGTTTGTTTTGTCGTTTTTGATCCGTCAGAAAAGAGTTTGTTCTTCCTACTGAGATAAAAGGGTAAACTAAAAGTGAATATGAAAATATGAAAAATGTCCTTTTTATAAAAAGATTTAGTAACATCTCCATTTTAAATGTTATAGATATAAGTTATGTATCTACTTTCCAAACATGTGGAATAAGTAATGTGGCTTTAAACACACACTGCATACCAAATGTGTGTTATCTTGAAGTCTTAATAGCTTTGGAGCTAAAATTGCTCGTTTCCTTTTGGACGGACTGCAGCTGAAATCGGTCCAGCAGCATCTGGGTCGTCATGGAAACCTCACAGTCAGAGCTGCTACATTGACTTTGGTACCCCAACTAAGTCGGTCACTAGTTTAGTTTGTTTCTCTGGTGTTTGCAAGGACTCCTCGCCGGTTTGAATCCTTCATTTGTTGCTGCAGCTCGGAGGTTTCTGTTTTCTGATTAAAGGTTGGGTTGTGTGGATTTAAAGACAAATCCAGTGCTGACTTGTTACTGGGCTTGTTTTTTAAGTGGGATGTTAATATACACAAGCTGTGTATTCATTGTTTCAAAACCATTACGTATGCATGAATATATGGAAATCTAAAGCTTAAGCAAGCGCTAACAGTCGGTTATGCTAGCTTAAAGACAATAAATGTAGGATTTCAGGATTTATTTTCCCCCATCAGGTCTAATTTATTGAGTCTTCTTCTGTTCTTTCCTTTATCCGAAAAATCTAAACATTCGCACTAACATGCTGTCCAGTTAGTTTTCCTCGTTTAAGTGCAAATGAGGATGGTAACAGAAGGGGGGGGGGATCCTCATGGCTGCATATATTAAGCCATTTCAGATTTCTGCTTTTTAAAACTCCAGGAAACAAGAAAAAAATAACAGAAATGAAATCTGTCTTTTTGTGCAATCAGCGAGAAAGAAATCAAGAACAGAAAGCAACATTTTGCAACAAAAAGGGATCAAGCAGATCCAGCAAGCTGCTGCTGTTGCCTCCGGTTGTTGCCACGGTGACAATTTATGTTCTCAGTGAGTGATAGATGCAGCATCCCTGCCCCTCGCCATGTTGTGCATGTGTGTTTGAGGAAAGAGGACCAAGAGAGAGGATGTAATGAGATGTGGCTATTTATATACATATGTGCAGTGTAAAGAGAGGATGTGATGAAGGAGCTGGAGGTAGAAATGTCAATGCATTTGAAAAATTGAATTATGGTGTGTGTGTGTGTAAAGTGTGTGTGGGATAGCAGAGACCGGCAGGGTTGGGGGAAAAAAGCCAATTGAGGCTAAATAAGGAAAAAAAGTGAAAAATGTTGCAATGGAGATTGAACAAAAACAAAGAAAGCAAATGCTAAACACAGAAACAGAATGTGTGTGTTTGGACGCACGTGAGACCCTTCCCTCCCCACAAATCTTCCTCGTTGTAAAGCCCCTCTGCAGCAGTGGTGTTCCCATAGCAACGGTAGCCAGGCAGTGACGCCGGGCCTCTCTCAGAAACAGGAGGCTGAAGGAGGCACACCCCTCTCAGCTGCGCCGGTAGAAGGGAACTGTGCTGATGATGATGATGCTGAGGAAACGGGGCGACGCCCACTGAGTGCAGAAAAGGCAGCTTCGCAGCAGATCTGCTGAAAGAAAAGAAAAGCCCACCACTGCCACCTGAACGGGGGCGCTTTAAGGAGATTCTGTGATCAGAGTGTGAAATGAGCTTAATGTTAAAGCTCATGTGATGCTGGGACAGAATCCTGTGTTGTCCAAAGCTTTCACTCTCTCCAGCCAATCACCAGCCTAGGATTCACAGCTAAACACATATTTCTGGTAGCAAGTACTTTTAATATGTTGCTACATATTTGCATATTTGATGTTATTTTTTTCTTTATCTTTATGGGGGGGGGGGGGGGGCAGTCTTTACAACTCCTGATTTGTGTAAGCAGCTGTGCAGGAGGCCAATGAAATAAGTAAACAGATGAGATAATGGATCAAATACAAACAAACAGGAAGGTTTGGAGGCTAGATAAAACGCTTATAAAACGTAAAAAATGTACATTTGATCCTCTTTTACGCATTTATTTTCTTTCCATTAATGTAGCTGCAAATGGATGTGCTGGGTTACATCCCCCCATCTTTGGGAGAAATATGACCAGGTTTGTTTTAAACACATGGGTGTGACACTCAGCAGATACACTGACAGACAGACGTATGGACACGGCAGCTTAATGTGACATCTGATCAGCTGTTCAGAGGAATATGAGAAGCAGCTGTACAAACTTTCCTCCTCTGTGGTTTTATCCACAATACTGAGCTCATTTCTGCGCAGTATCTCAGATAAATGAACAGCGAGCAGCAGTTTTTGCATCAGTATTTCCCACTGCTTCAATCTACTGTTCAGTGTAACATGATGCTTCTTCTTTGTTTGTGTGGTCTGAATTACGATAAAATGGAAGCTTTACTTCTTAAAGAGCTCGCAGAGGTATGTGGTAGAGTTTCAGTTGCATTAAACATTGCTTTTCTTTTTTCAGTTGTTGCAAATGATTATTTGTAATATCCCATCTACATTTATTCATAAAGCACTTTAATATAAATTACTTTTACAAGACTGTTTTAAGAATCACTAATGGAAATTAACAGATGTGTCGATGACTGAAACCCACAGACAGATAAAACTATTCCATGCTAGAAAAGGGCTTTTATTTAATTTATCCCCGAACGCGGAGTATCAGGGATATAACGACCGCCGCTGGATATCCTTCGTGTGAGCGCGATAACTCAAACACTTTTTACATTTGGAATTTGATACTCGGTGTACCTGTTTAAATCCCCAAGAGGACTAACTGTATCAAATTTCACAATTTGTGGATTCTTAGTTTCCCCACCAGGTGGCGCTTTATGCACGATAAGTCAGATTTAGGCTTTATCTCTGGAACTTTTTCTCTTATTGACCTCAAATTAAGTACAAATAAAAGGTCATGACCTCAGGATGCATCCTGTTCTGATGTCATACCAGGTCGGTTCAAAGTTTAAACACCAGGTGGAACTTTGTGACTCAACATGTGTGTTTTTATGTTGTGTTTATTCGAGGATTTGGGACCCCTAGCCTTCTCTTCCGACAGCATAGGCCTTGTTTTATTTCACTTTTATAATTTATTTTACCTTATTTCATTTTATTTTTATAAGAGAAAACACATTTCGGCCATTTTTTTTAATTGGAATCTGTCGCTTTGCGTTACTATAAATGTTACAAGAACAGGGTTATTAAATTAAGTTTATGGTTTGTGTATGAAGTTGTGTAAGAAAAAAGTGTAAAAGTCAATTATAACCAGCTATGATGGACAAATCTTATAAAGTCATACTTTCATTTTAAATAGAGCACAAGATGTGTATGTAGTTAAATATTCCCATGAAATGATAAAATGTTTTGGATTCATCATCTGGAAGGTTTATGTGTCAGGAATAAAACCAGGATTTAAGAGATTTGCAAACCTTCATTCTGTTTTCCATGAACATTTTACACATTTTTGGAATCAGAGTTGCACCGTGTTGCTCTTCCTGTTCCTGTAGCTTGAGTTTTAACGCGGTCCACCGCAGCTCATCTGATGTATAAGTGTGTATGGATCTGTGCTGCCGTCACTATTTGCTGACACAATGACCCACATGTTGAGCCTAAGCAGCCCATCACCAGTTCAGTGTGTTGCCAGGGTTACAGATCAGGACTCTTTTTCCATTAGCTGATGAAAGAGACAGCATCTCACACTGTCCACGTCACTGCATCATTAATGTTCAAATATCTTACTATGGCATGATTTTTATTTATTCTAGGCCACATAAACAGAGAGGTGAAAAAATTACTTATAAAAACGATGGTAGCAACAAAATCCCAATATCTCTCACATAATGCAAGCTAAACTTAGCTAAGTCTTTAATATTTAATGCCTTCATATGAATAAGTTCTGATCAAATGATTCTGGAATATTATAAATTTAATCAGGAATCTGAACAAAAAAAAGGCAACTCAAGGCTTTTTGTTGCTCTTCTAATGAGGGTCATATAATCTGTACGGGTCCTTGCTATGTAAATCTGTATAACCATACAGATGTTTTACAGAATTATCAGTTAGAATACATATTTAAAGAGTTATATTCTTATAAAATCCCGTGTGTGAAAATGTCCCAGATGTTTGTTGCAGTTAAATTAAAAAAAGAAAAGAAGCTCCACCTAATCTAACAGCATCAAGAGCCTCCTTCTGACAGAGGATACCCTGGCTTCTTGTGTGTGTGTGTGTGTGTTTGCTTGCCTGTGGTGTCAGTGTTTTCGACATGCAGCTTCTATGAACACACACTCTGCAGCACCGCACTGCAGTGTTTGGCTTCTCAGGCCACATGTCTATTTCATATTATAACCCAGTCAGTGAACTTGTGCTTTATGTGCTGGGGAGGAGGGGAGAGGGTGGGGTGGGGGGGGGGTGGGGGGTGGGGTTGTTTGGCCTCCTCTGGACAGGCTGGAGTGGGTGGGGTATATGTATCGGCTTTATTGATCCGTCTCTTTACTGTCTGTTTAACTAATGTGTTCAGAATTTGTGTTTTAGGCCAAAGGATGAGTAAACTTTTAATCAGGGACAGTTTTCTTTGGCCGTGTTGTGTTTGTGTGTTCCTGCTGCCGGCGGGGAACCAAAAGTGTTTTTCCCACTTGGACTTAAATCGGATATGTTATGGAAACGCTGCACGCGGCTGTTCCTGTGACACTGGCCTGAATACATAATGATTAATGAAAGATGAACAGCATCAAAGTGAAGCAACATGATGCTAATAAATTACATCTCATTTGTAAATGTGATGCTTAAACTGATGGATTGTTGATGAATTTATCTGAATTCATGTAATTTTTTTTTCTTTTTCAGGGCAGTTACCCTGTCTGGGACGACTTCATTAATAAAGCCAGCAAACTACAATCACAACTTAGGTAACACACACACACATATTCATTCATTCATTTACAAAGTGTAGTGTTGTAAAAGTTCTGCTTATTTGTTACATTTGATCCCAGAACCACAGCCAGAATGAATCGTGTAAGAATCTGCAGTAACGTCTGTAACCTGCGTCTGCTTTACCGCAGGACGATGTGTTCATACATTGTGTTCAGACACACAATCTTCTCGTTCTTTGACTCGCAGAACCTTGATGCTTTCTAGGAAACTGACCTGTATTTACCGTATGTGCAAGTGATCGTGGAAGGAAAATGCCAGAGCACACGATTCCTGTTCGTCAGGCTGATGCCGGTGTGGCGGGCGGGGCTGAAGAATGAATTGATTTTAAATCAGACTTTTAAACGTTGCAGTTGGCAAACTGCACAGAGGAGGGTTTACTTTCATCCTTCAAGATCAAGGTTTCATATCTGCAGGGTCTCTGGTTTTATAAAACCATTCAGTTCGGTTTACTTTCCGTGCAACAGTCATATAAACATGTTTACAGCTACGCACATGCGTGATGTCACATTTCCAAACTTCATTATTACTCATTTTCCATAAATAAACTCTGCAAAAAAAGACATCATAGACGGAAAAAAGTCCAGTAGAAGTGAAAAAGCAGTGTATTACTGAGTGGCGTCAGTATAAATACTCTTAAATATCATATCTTTGAGGACATGTTGACAATTATAACCGGAATGAATATTTGATTCATTTAAAGTCACGATACAGCTTAAAAACTATCACAATGAGGGAAGATTCCCCTCGTCCAGCTGCATCTTTCATGGTGGAGATCTCAGCACAACACCAGTGTTTCCATCTTCACCATCCTGGAAGAGTTTTTTTCTTTTTTTTTAAATTAATTATTATTTGCCTCTCATGTGGCTTAATCAACATATTTCACATTGCTGAGCTGCATATCTGTCCATGTGTGTGAACAGAAGCTGAGATTTAAAAGAATAATAATAACACGATGGCCATTAACACCACATCCACCACATCCCTTTTGTCCAAGCTTTTTTTATTTGTTCTTGGCTATATTTGGCTTATTGATTATTTGCTCTGGCATTTGGGTGAACCCAGCTTTTTCCGGCGGATGACATCATAGTTTGCAAAGCTAAACCCTTATTCTCTTGTGATGAAAAGGTCTGAACAACATTCATGTTTTATTGTTTTATAGAAGCACATGCAAACCTAAAACATCTTTAAGTCTTATTCCCAGATTCCTGGAAAGGTTTTGTTTTCTCCGTACTCTGAGCTTACACATAAGGAAGTTATTCAGATAACTTATGTTTATAAACAACTGTGTATCGGCCTAAAAAAGAAAGAAACCCTGCTAACCGTATCTGGACGGCAGCAGTGTGAGAGTGAACAGCAGTAGGCGAGACGGTTGGGCCCAGAGAAGGATGCTCTCTGTTGGATTCACTTAACAACGATAGATTTTGTTTGTTTTTTTTTTTTTTCGTTACAGATTTAATCAGTACATAATTTCTGAAAGATCTTTTCAGGCAGTTATTGAGTGATTTCATGTCCACAAGCAAAGCGTTTACTGCATCATTCACAGCTTCTCTTATTCTGTTTGCTTGACTTCCCCACAGTGTGTAGCTGATAGACAGTACACACACACCCATTACCAGTAAGGTGCTGGTCCAATATGATCAGTCAAATTGCAGAAAAAATCTGCATCATATTTAAAATAATGGAAGAGGAAATAAAACATTCAACTAATTTCCCCTTTTTTGACTATTTCGAGAGATGATTTGTGCTTATGTATAACAACTGATTTCTATTCCAGCTCTGACACTGTATGATTATATGGAAGTAAGGTTTCGTGCAATATTTTTTTAGATTATGGCAGGTTCTTGCATTTAACAACGTCTTCTGAGACATTTTAAGAGAGATCTTAAAAGGCAAATTACAGGGTTGAATAAAAACACACCTATGAACACACTATATGGGCTTTTGGAGCAGAATTTTCAGACTGGAGGTGACGTAGCGAGAGGTAAACCAGTAGTGTGCCAACAAAAGCATTACTGTTGTGAAAAGTAATCCCTCGACAGGAGTGCAGTAACATCATCTTGCCTGTAGATGGCGTGTATTCGTTATTTCTAAGGCTAATAATAATGAATACACGCTATCTACAGGCGAGGTCGCAAGCATCTACTGGCAGGCCTGCCGGCATGCTCTGTTAAACCTCTGCAGATGATTTAAAATACAGAAGTATGTCTGGTATTCAACCAACCAACCAAAACCAGCTCATGTCGCTCCATTGCTAATCACAAACCACTGGCTTCCAGCTACCACACGCATCACATTTAAATTGTTCCTTCTCACTTACAAAACAATAGCCCAAATGGCTTCTGTCTACTTTGACTCATTAATCCAGAGCTACACCCCCGTCTCGACATTTACGCTCAGCCAGTGAAAGACGCCTAGCACTACCATCACTACATGGGATTAAATCCCAAGCGAGACCCTTCTCTGTTGTTCCTCGGTGGTGGAGCCAAACTCTAAAGATGCAGCTCTTTAAGGAGCATTTCCGCACTTAGTTGCGATAGATAGAAAAGCTATACTGCCTCAGGAATCTTTTCTAGCTCTTTGCTAAAATTCAGTAAGAAGTTGGTGCATCTACCACTTCAGGCAACATCACTGTCCAACTGCACTTATCTATGATGTCCCGTGTTGTTTGATTTCGTGCTTGTGTTCTTATTCTCAGATGTAAGTCGCTTTGAAGAAAAGCGTCTGCTAAATGACTGTAATGTAATGAACTGTGCATCACATAACAGTTTTTGGCTGATTCAGCAAAGAAACGCAGGAGGAAGGCAGGCAAAGACAGATAGTAAGGATGGAGCAAGAGTCAACTTCAGAGTGATCTTTGCTGACCAGAGAGAACTCAGAGAAGAGACAGGATACAAGAGCGATACGGAATAATTAGCCTTTGTTGGATGATGCTATCATTTGAAACTCTGCTAACGTTTAGTTTTATTCCGTTTTAGGATGAAAACTTCAGGCACCAGATTCCCGCACATTTAACACGAGTTGTTGCAGGAAATGGTTAAATGCTCATGAATTTGTAAAATTGGCATCACTGTGTCCCATTGTGGTGACATATAAACTGAATTTTTCTTCCCAGGATGCATTGCATCAGGTTCTATACAAAAGGTGTCTTTCTGAAAGTGTCTCTAACCTAAGCTCATAAAAATCCAATCAGTCTGCTTCATTAAGTGTTTAAATGTCAGGCTTACCTCCTGTTCTGTCGCCACTTCCCCGACAGTCTGGTTCATGGCTTCCACCACACACACACACACACACACACACACACACACACACACACACACACACACACACACACACACACACACACGGAACACATGGCTAAATATGTCTAGCTAGCAGATGCATACACATAGACTGCAAAAACACACACTTTTAACCTCACTGCATCTTGGGAAATGCCACCACATGCACTGTTACACCTTCTCCAACCATTTACCGCCCACCGACACCTGTCCCTGCAGAAACACTATGCGCTCACACACATTCACAAATTTAATTAACCCTCTGCGGCTGGCAGAGATGAATGATGCCACTATGAAGTCATTATCAGTGAGATGGAGATTCTGCAGCCTGCTGAAGGTCAAAAGAGGTCAGAGCTGATTACAAACACAGGTTGCATCCCTCCTCTTCCTCTTCCTTCTCCGCCTCCTCATGCTGCATCTGCACAAAGACCGTTTGATGCCAGTCTCTACAAATGGCACGCACCTGTCAGTTCAATGACAGGCAGCCAAGTTTCCCCACTTAAGACATTTTTGGATAGATTCCTTAAATCCACCAGACAGATTAAGAATTCACAAACAGATGCTTGAAGCTCTTTTGCAAAATGTCTCAACCCTCAGTTTGTTTTTTTAAAATTCATTTATTGACAGTTTTGCTTCCTGTGTTGCATCCTGCAGGACAACAGTCGTTGCAGTAGCAGCCTTCCTGGATGCCTTTCAGAAGGTGGCTGATCTGGCAACCAACAGTCGGGGTAAGCTTGAATTATGATGTTATGCAAATAGGACAGCTGTTAGTTTATCTGCTCTATATTTAAGATTTTTCGTTCTTTTTTGTGAACTTTTAAATCAGAGTTCTTAATAAGATGAGTTGAAGATTTCTTTATTTTTTTAAACATGTATTTGTTGATTTTTACAAAAAAAAAAAAACACACAACAAAACAGGACAATATAAAGCATTAACCATTCGAGACCCCAACCTTCCAGGAAAAGGGGAAAAAAATAACGAGAAAATAAGTTAATTAATAAATAATTAAATAAATAAATAATAATGATATTAATAGTAGTAATAATAATAATAAAAAATACAATAGAGCAAAAACAAAAAAGAAATACATAGAGATACTGACAATAATGATGCATACAATAGTGAAACAGTACCAGTATTTTTTTTTTCTTTTTTTTTTTTTGCAACGTTAGTTTCGTGGCTTTAATTTTTGTGCATGCCTGATACATATTTGGCTGTATTTGATTTAATTGTAGTTTAAATTGACTTCAAATACATAACAGTTGGGATTTCCTTGAGCCATATACATCTGTTTAGCACAATTTAAGCATGTTGGTGGTTTTTTAAACATGTTACAGTTGACAGTTTGACAGCAAAAATAGATTACAAAACATGAAGACTAGAACATTGTAGTGTAAAGTAAAAAAACAAGATAATGATTGCATTAAAGCAGTGAAACACAGCTATCGCATAGTTCAGAAACTTAAAACGGGTTTGAAAATGAGCCAGAAAGGTCTTCTCCTGCAGGAGCCCAAAGTCCCATGCTTGAATTTGCAAGATGCAACGAAACAAGGTCTATTGATGACAAATAACAGCAGCGTTTGCTGACCTAAACAGACAAAATTACTTCGTCATGCAGTGTTTGTGTTTCCAGCCTGCATGTTGGCACAATGTCAGCTTTCTGTCAATAAGCACAAATGTTCATGAGTAAACGTGCACAGATGAGATCAGATGAAAACTCCTTTTGTTTCTGTCTGAGAAAAACCGTGTATCTTACTTGTTTAAGATATTTAATAAAACACTTTTATCATAATCATAATTTGACTTGACATTACAAGATGTTTGATTATCAAAAACTCAATTGAGATTATTTTGCTCATTTGAAAACAGTTTTTTTCTGCTTGTTTTTTGACTGTTTAAAATAAATTGCATCGGATGAAGGCCACAATGACCATTTGATCAGAAAGGCAGCTACATCTGTAGTGTTGCTTGGACTGTAATTCTAGCATGATCTACTGGTACTGTTTAAGGGGGATTTGGGTCAGAGCGGCAATAAAATGCACTCCATGCAAATAAAAGACAAAAGAGAGCATAACCATGAGCGCATCTCCGAGCCTTTATGTTTACTTTCCTTCAGTCGCACAAACACAAGAAGGTCTGCTGGCTTTGTGAGGCAGTTTTACATTCTCTGTCGATAAGTACTTTTCCGTTATTGACAAATGATCAGAAGCTGCTGTCTTTCTGATCACCGGTAAGAAACGATCAATCGAGGGCACTTCCTGAATTGATTTAGAAGGAGCAGGAAGCTTTGATGTGAGCATCTTTTTTTTTGCTACTTTTTTACTTTACACAGACAGCTCCTATTTACCGAGGATTCTGCATGCTTCTTCTGTAAAGGTTTTTCTTATGTGTGTGTGTGTGTGTGTGTGTGTGTGTGTGTGTATATGTGTCTTTACAGTACTGGATATAGGCCAACTTCATGTCGTGGCAACTTGCTGTCACAATGACAACAGTAGCTGAGGAAACAATCAGTCAATGTCCTGATGATTCTGGGTTTCTGGGTCGTTGCCGCTCTGTAATCGACTTTGTGTGTGTGTGTGTTCAAGTACCTGAGGAGTGTGTTTAAATTATTGGCTTCTTTCCACAACTGTTCGGATGATTAGAGGCTTGTTCAGCCGGACACATCTTACAACCTCAGACTTCATCTTTCCCTGAACATGTCCAGTCCGTTTTACCAAGAAGATCTTGTTGCCATAATATGAACAAAAATATCATAATTAACATATTTAATAATGACATTGTTATCAATGATATTTTGCCATACACACCTTTTTATGACACTACTGACAGGGAGTATATATACATCTACTTGGTGAAGCTACTAACAATATTTACAGCAGCTGTATTTACATGATGAAAATGAATCTTAAAGAAATTTTGAAAATGTTTCATCTGATCTCAGTTGCAGAAAAAAACAAGAAAAACGTATGCTAGCTCAAATGCTAATAATAATGCTAGCAGTTTCAGAAGGCAGAATTGGACCATGATGCTAACATTTCTTCTGACCTAAACTTAATAGCCAAATGAGAAATATTTGATTTCTTCAGATTACTTTAAAGCAACATCAGAAATATTGTTTACATGTTGAAAACTGGGATTTTTAAGAAGCTTGACTAAATAAAAGATTGGATACTAATATGCAATAGCATAGGATGTAGATGAGCTTACAGCTAGCTTACACGCCTTTTATCAAACATGCTGCTTCAGAAGTAACTGCTCATATTTGTAGAACACTGTCATTTTATATACCAGTGGTTGTTTATTTAATAGTTTTTTGGCATTTCATTTTCTTGGCCTGGCTGCTTACATAGTCTGTGCCTTTAGCCTCAAACAAACAAACTTCCTTTAATCTCTGTATTTTAGTTTTATTCGTTTTCATTTTCAAGCTAATGTAAGTAGAAAGAACTCCCTACTTGAATACATATTTAATCTTTGTAATTGGTCATTTTAATGAGTGTATAATGCATGCAAACATTGCTGATGACATGGAACCTAATAGATATTTTAATCATGGATGAAACTATTGTCTGATGAGCTTTCATCTTGTTCACAGGTGGATAGTGAGTTGGGTCTGAAAGAGATGCTGCATTATTGAACAAAAGATACTGTACCCCCATCTGCCCCATGTCATGTTTTATGTCACGGAGGTATGGAGAAATTATACTGGGGAAAGATAAAAAAGTGAGATGCTGGAGAGAAATCTTGTCAAAGAGGAAAACTGAAATTACAGGAAAATTCTGTTTAATGGGTGTTGGAGGATTGAAAGCAAAATGAAAGAATATGAGGTGGAGGGCAAATATGGAGGGCAGATGGTGAAAAAGGATGGAGGGATGGATGCAGGAGGAGGGGAGTGAGGCAGTTGGCTGTCATGTCCAGTGGGCTGCCGGTGCTCATGGCAACAGGATGGAAATCACTGCAGAATTCAATGTGAGCAGCAGAAACGGTACCACTTGTTTTGCAAATGTACCCGTTTCTTTCATGATCGATTACTGGAACAAAAGTGGGCATATTGGGTTTGCTATAGATATAGTAGGTATATAATATCCTTATAAATGTTGGGATATTTGCATTCATTTATTGGGATGATTCATCCATTGGCAGAAAGTAATTATGTTCCAGTTTTTTCTGTTTGTCTGGGCATTTTTGAAAGAGGCTCTTAACCTTTCCCATTTTGGAGGGCTGAAACAGAATCATTTAATTCGCTGAATTAAAATGAGTGAGCCCGTTTTTATTTGGAGGACTGCTTGTTATTTGTATTCCTACTTGAAAAATCACAGCTAATGGCCAAAACAACAGGACAACAGCATGTATGGCATTATGCTTTAGCCGAAGCAAATTCTTTTCTAACCAGTGGCAGAATAGGTGCACCAGTTTGTCCATTGGAGAGCTTAATTTTTCTAAAATGTAACACTATATGAAAATGGAGTGATGCAGCACTGTCTATTATTAATCCACTGGTTAGATTACTTGTGTGGGTTTTATTCCACTTACATGTGTAGTTGTCATATCTATAAAGGTTATCTTTCATTTCCAGGTTTCCATCCTTTGCTCTGTTGCTTTGATGGTCTCTGTGGGTCAGGCAAAGAGGAGAGGTTGCAGCATGATCATGGATGAGTTGAAGACTGTGTATTTGCTTCTTGACCTTACATAGACAACTTACGATTCTCTTATCAGAGTTGGGGTCACGTTATAGAACCCAGACCTGACTTAGATGCAGAACATGTGGATTGTAAACAAGATTATAACCATAGAAAAACTAGATGAAGAAAAATTCAACAGCAGCAGTTTCCTAGATTTTATTGTTGTCTATTAAAGCGATCACGCTACGTCTCGTCTTTAAAATTTGTATATGTATATATAATGTATAATCCTGGTCATTTCTTAGTTCTTATTGGGTCAAACTGGTCCCTTCAGTTATTTTTCATATTTTTGTTTTCAAATGCATCCCTTTTTCTAGAGAAATAAAATACAAAAGGCAAATATGATTTAAATAATTTTTATATGTATCCTGCTTTTGCCGTTTTAAAACAAAACCTTTAATCTGCTTACTGAAATGTGGGTTTATCTGTCCAAACGGGCCTCTCCTATAAACAAGACTGCTTGACCCGGTGGGATTACTTGTATAAATAAAGGTTAAAATATTGATGGAGTCTACTGTTCACCATGCATTCCTATTTCAGCCTGTTCTCAGAGAGCTTATAGCGACTTGGCGTAGTTTGGCAGAAAATCATGTTGGTGGATCCTGTCCAGTATAGTTTATGTACAACCAGCAAAATATCTTCCCTTTTCTGTCTCTTTTTGAGAAGATATTTCATCATGATTTTCTCCACTATGTTTGCTTTATTCTGCAATTAACTGAGGCCAGAACTTAGAGTTCTGCACTGCTCTCTAGTGAAGTGGCTGCAAAACTTTGGAAGCATGTTTGTAACTTTGTGAACAAGATGGGCATATTGGTTTCAGGTGGATTCAGTTAACAGCTGTGACAAAGCATCAGCATGCTGAAAATCAGCTTTTCTTTCCAGGATGATGCTCAGATTTGGACATGGCACAATGAAGAACTTTTATTTTATGTGTTAATGCATCAAGATTTAACATGCTGATATATTGGGCCCCTAAGTTTGATAAATGAGCAATGATGTGTTAGCAACGATGTGTTAGCAACGATGTGTTAGCAACGATGTGTTAGCAACGATGTGTTAGCAATGATGTGTTAGCAATGATGTGTTGGCAACAATGTTTGACGCTTGCATGTTTACATACGTAAAGGGAGCATGAGTAAAGCATAAAGTTTGTATTTTTTCTATTGGGTTTATTAATAACTCATGAAGCCAGGATTGTGCGACTTGGTTTCTAAGATTCCAACCTCTTCTTACCTTCATGCCTTTATATGACTTCACGCTGTAAATCATCCGACACACTGAATCGGATGTATAAATCTCACTACCTCTCACCTTGTAGCTGTAACTCACACTTGACACTCTCATGTTAGTTTTTATCAGTTATGGGATGAAGTGCGTCTCTGACAGGTGTGCGACACTCAGACGCACAAACATTATGGAAATGAGATGCAGCGGGTGTCTTCCTCTATCCGCCTGTCTATATTAGTGAGTGTGTACGTGTGTGTGTGCCTGTGGTTGCTGTAGCAACCTGCTGCCTAGAGAGGTTTTTGTCCTTTAAAGGGGCCGGTGAGCAGTGTCCTTTTGACATGTAACGTCAGTATGTCAACACCTGGTAACTGGGTCATACTGAGGAGGACAGGAGGAGGAAGAAGGACAGAAGAGGGGAGGAAACAGCAGGATATCTGACATGAAATGAGAGGAGAAGGAATGTGATGAGACAGAAGAACAGAGTGGAGAGGAAAATTGTGTTTGTGACAAAGGGAGGGATTATTAAATGATGGAAAAGGGGATGTGTAGATGTGTAGAAGTGCTAAGTTGAGGAAGGAAAGGCATGGATAGGAGTGATAGGAGGAAATGGAAAGAAAAGAGGCCAAAGGAAGGGATAAGAGGGGACTAAAAAGGAGTAAGCTAACGGTAAATCAGGAAGGAAAAAGAAAAGAAGAGAGGGTTTAGAAAGAATATACCAAAGTGGAATGAAATTAAGTGAAAAAAGCAGCCAAGAGGAAAAGAATCGAAGGTCATTAGAGGAAACTTTGCAACAGCTTAGTCTGAGGCAGGATTTTTGAAAATGCTGCTGGTTTGGTTTTATGTGCTTTTTGGGGGAAATTCAGCATCAATAATTAGTTTTTGTTGCTCTTTGTGTTGTAAGGCGAACCATCTCCAGCATTCGATGACTGACAGGAATAAATAAGCTTGTGTGATTTTTGCTTTTACCGAGATGAACTAGTTTATTTAAATGAAAATAAATCCATTGTAAAGAGCTTCAGGCTCTTATAAAGTAAGTAGCTGTAGATGCTACTCAGTTTTTCCCTTTATTTTATATTTTTTTCCTCTTTTGTTTTTCCTGCAATGAGTTAATTTCTTTTGGTGCTGTTTAAATTTCCATGCGCTGCATTAGTGTTTGCTGTAAAAACTGAAGTCCTGAAGAGACATTATATGCAAGATGTTGTTCTTGGGTTAAGACATTCCCAGCACATGTTGGTGGTTTTGGCGGAGCTGCTTAATGTGGAGCTGATAAAAACCAGTCATCATAAAAACTCCTTCTGAGTTGTAATCCCCGAGCTGATATCCATCTCCCAAAGCGCACCAACACCAGCAGCTTTTAGAGTTCCCACTAAGGCATCATGAGCGTGACCCAGTCATGTTCAGATATCTCTGGTCTCATTTCAAAGCAGCTGCTTTTACAGCCTGCACTCCTCTGGTTCAGTCTTTCCACCAGATGTTTAATCAGGCTGCAGGGGTTTGCTCCCAGTTTAGCCACTGGAGCAGCACTGAGGTTAAAAACTGATGTTGGGAGATAATTTCAGGCTGCTAGTGAGAGTTTCAGGTCGCTTTGTTGATGTGAGATGGGGATAAGCTGAACTCTGTGTTTTCATCTATTCAAGCTGGATTTTTTACATACATGTACATACACACACACACACGCACACGCACACACACACACACACACACATATATATATA
>JBAMHX010000019.1:21018258-21034281 GCA_037177515.1 Pseudomugil tenellus
TATATATAATATCTTTAAACCTGATGTTAAATATGTGGATGCATGCTGTGGTCGGATGGATGGATAGATGGATGATGTTTGTGTTGTTGCCATCAGTTTGAGCACAAATGCATTTCAGTGCATCTTCCTGGTTTGGAAGAAAGCTCTTGTTTTTATCTCCTCTAAATAAACAATTTTAATCTGGTTTAAAAGTTCCAATAAAAATCTTTTTCTAAGAAACATTGTAAGTTTCACGTCTGCGCTGCTCCATTTGTTTTGGTTTCTGGATTCTGCTGCTTTAGTGCAACATGTTGTTTCAACAAGTTTAATTGAATATACAGGCTTGTATCAACATTGACAGGTAGTGCTGGTCTCGTTTTTCTTTTTAACTTTATTGAAACAAACAGCACAGCGGTGTGTTCAGGTGAATCCAGCTGTTGCTCACTCGTGACGTCACTGTTCCTGATAGCTGGTCCAGCAACTCTCTTATGTGGCGTTTAGCCACATTATCATTATTTTTCATACATTGGATGCTACTTGAAACTGTTTTTTTTTTTTTCAGAAATACGCAAACAAAGCTATCGAGTAACAATGAGACATTTTAAAGACATGAAATAATGTTGTTTAGTTAGCTGGTATGAAACCTTCTAGTTTAGATCTGAGACCACTGGTCCAGGTTCAAAACTTCAGTCTAAAGTTTACCAAGATAATTAGGCTTTTTTTTAGTGCTACAGTTTGTAAGTAATCTGAACTTTAACATAATCTTTACACAATTTGTAATGCTGTTATGTTTAATGTAAAGCACTTTATTTGCACGTGCAGGGCAATTCAACATTGTCTTGTTTTAACTTACTGAAATGTGATGTTTGCTTTAATTTTTCATGATTTCACAAGACTCAGAACTTTATGCTGAGACGCCCAATAAAAAAAAAAAAAAAAAAAAAAAAAACTTCTTTTAAAGTTTTCCTGATGTGATAAAGGTCTTAATTTGCAGGTAAAATGACAAACCTTAGTCTACAAGGACCCAAACCAGGCGGTGATGCTCATCTTTTCTACACAGTTTGTCTGTTTACAGAAATAAAGCACTTCATCCAAATTAGATCCAACACAACAGCAGTAAGAAGAAAAACTTCTCATAGTTTGTTCACACAATTCTGCCAAGAATTTTAAGCAGTCATGGCGTAGCACAACATGGCCTGCTCTGGTTTGGACACTGTGTTGTGGGCAAAGTGAATCCCTGTGGTTGCTGCTGCAGAGTCTGCAGTGTGTTTATGTTCTGTCTCTTTCTTGGGTTGAATCATCAGCAGTTCACAGATGGCCTCTTTTGGCAACTCCTTGTTCAATGATATCATCTCAGGCGCAGGTGAGTGATGTCATACCTGCAGTGTCCACATGCCACCTTTCACCTCTTTAAGCATCATTGAGGACAGCTTTAGATTCAGTGGCTTCCCAGAAAAATGCCTGCTCAGTATTTCACATGCAGGGACTTGCACATGTGATTGGGATGCTGCTGCTTGGGAAAGAAAGTTTGGAGCCGTGTGAGGCTGTTATGAGCTGCGGGGAGGAATTTACAGAAATCTAATGACATGAAACATTTTCAGCTGAATTTAAGCTAAATGAATATAATGTTTGGACTCACTGGACACAAATGATTGTCATGCCAATGGCACGTCTATAAAGCTGACTCGTTTTTCAGTCTTCTAGCATATCTAGGAGTCGGTGTATCCCTGCCAGTCTCTAAAATAACTTTTACAGAGTTGCTGCAGCAGAGCTGCTAACAAGCTTCCTGTTGCTTTACCAGGTTAGACGTCTCACTTATTTAGGTACAAAGTCCGGTAAGCCTGTGTGACATGTTTAATGTTATATTTTGTTTCATCTTCCAGTATTTCTCCTCTTCCAGTATTTGCTCCTCTTTCTTCTGCTGTGGTTTACTGGTACAAAGTATTTCATTCATTCAGCTGATCTTAGCAGCTGTAAATCCGAAGAAAAAAGCATCACTGTTGGTACATCTTGGTTAATCTAAATTGAAAGATAATAATAGGACACTTGTCTGATTTGCACCGTAATTGTTAGGTTTTTTTTTTTTTGGTTTTTGGAAGTAATTGAGATTATTATCTGTTGTATTTATTTCTCTTGCCTTTCAATATGTCTGGATCCAGCAAAGAATCAAATCTAGCTGCTTTCCTTGTTTCATCTACTAAAGACGTTATAATGGCCTGAAAATGCGAATGATGTGCACTTTTACTGTATCATATGTATTTATTATTTCTTCTCATGCCAATGCACCAAAACTAATTACAGAATCAATTAAGTCCACTTCAGTTAATAATTAATCAGGTACAAAACCCCAAATGGCTTTGAAATGAAAAATGAATGCATCAGAATGAATTTGTATTCATATTTTATTTGTCAAGTCCTCATATGCTCACATGTTAATGTGAATATTCTAATAAAAGTATCTCTTTTTATGAAGTCATCTGAGGGACATTTACAATGAAATAAAATGTACAAATGATGTAAAACCACAAAACTTTCTTTCATGCAGCCTAAAGTATTTTCTCAGTTGAGATATTCACATAACTTGAAGCAATTTTTATATTTGTACTTTTTTTTTTATCGGAAATGTTTATTAATTCTAATTCAAAAGTGATCATTATTCTTTCTTTCACTGAGTTATGCAATTTAAAGTTACTGTTTCATGTTAATTGCATGTAATATTATTTTGGTATTCATTCAACAAGATGAAATTAAGCCCTGCACAGTCGTTAATGCAAAATATGGAGGCAAATCCAACTTGCATTTTCTTTGACCGTGATTACTTTACATATTTATGGTTCTTTCCTCCAAAAAAGGATTAAATTAACAGGAAACTTAAGATTGATCTTTAAGCAGCAAAGCACATACAGTAGTCTAAAAATTGATCATTTTCTCACCAACTTTCCTGTTAATTTGTGGTTTTATTGTGATTTGTTGCTTCCTCCACACCATCTGTAATGCTTTTAATCATTTACATAAAGCACTTTGAACTGTCCTGTACGACACACGTGCTATACAAATAAACTTGCTTTGCTGTGTCAACATGTTCAAAGTAAAACTACTTTAGATAATTGTTATGTCTACCAACAAGCAATTTCAGTGATTCAGTCCGTCACTGCCTTCTGAAGGCATCGAGCTATTAAATGACTCTGAGAGACTTTTATGTTGTCTGAGAGAAAAATCAAAGCTGTTCCAGGATCCCTGTTTAATCAACAGACCTCACAGGAGTTATATTACAGGGGTGATGACAGCACCTTAAGCTGAACTGGAGTCTGGAGGTTTACATTACCATAAAACCAAATGCTTTTTTCCTGTTCCATCTCCTTCCCATCAGCTGAGCTTTCAGACATCAGAGATTTCTGCATGAGTGAGGTCAAATGTTTAAAAATAAGGGTCATGACATGCAGCTTTCTAACAGTAATGAGTGTATTTATATGTTGCTGCTGCTGAAAAGCTGCCTGATAAGGAGGTTTTTTTAAAAATTCCATATAATGATGGAACTTTTCTTTACTTCTCATCCATTTCATGTACATTTTTCCTCAAGATAGTTCATCATCTGATGTCGATAGCTCTGAAAAAACCTGGGAGAAGGAAATTGTAGAGAAATGGATGACTAATTCTCTTCTCTGTGGGAATGATTGTGCAGAGCCTTTCTTTAGAAACCATTTTTCCTTCTTGTTAAATTATAAATCAGTCCACAAAGAATGAAACGGACACATTTTATCCCTGGTACAGAAGCGTCTGCAGAAAAGTCTAAGCTCCTGGATAGGTTCTGGTTTGAGGTTACTGTTTCCAGTTTATGGGAAAGGCGGTGTAAGGCGGCAGATGTGCAGCGCCCAAACTTTTCGTCTGCTGAGAAAGAATCAGAAGGGAGAGGCTGCTGGAAATTAAAACACTGCAGAGCAGTTCAGGCACTATTTGCATATTTTTCAAAGAGCAGATCAAAGTCAAGAGAGTACCTTTTGGCTTTTTAGATCATTACAGAACTAAAGCTCCAGTCAGATCTCATTATTTGTCCAGTTAAGTTGCTGGCTTAGTTTATGCTGCGTAGACTGAATCCGATGGGCCGTGAGGTCAAGTTAATGCCACAACCACTGCAAGTTTGAACTGTGATCAGAAAAAAAGCATAAAAAACATCACGGTTACAGTTTAGTTGCCCCAACTTGTGCAGAATAAATGTTATTGCGCAACGCTTTAACCAACAGTGTCTCCTTCAGTCAGACTGCAATGCCAACGCATGTGGACAGCTTGGTCTGCTTGCAGCTGTCGATTCAAGCAGTCGGACCATTTTCAGAGCAACAAACATCTCTCTGAGATTAAACGTGCAACATGTCACCTGTGAGTGTTTGAATTTGTGTTTCTGCTTAAATAATGAGCGAATGTGAAACCTGATCACAGGTCGAGGTAACAAACCGGGCCCCAGGTGGGGCTCGTCTCATGTTTCTTTAATGCAGCAGCAGAGCCGAGTAACTGGCAGCTGTAGGAGCGGCAGCGTGCGTTCTTAAAGGGCTTCATTATGGCCTGGCATCACCACGGCAACCGCAGCAGCTGCACGGTTTGACATCATGCATAATGTGATACACACATGCACAAATGAAGTATATGGCATGGTTACGGATGAGCAAACTGCACATGAATGAATTGGTGATATTTAGTAGCCAGAGGGGGTGTTTTGATTGGGAAAGTCTCTGGTGGGAGGTTTTTAGCCCAGGCTACTCTGACTGGTGGAAAAGGTTGCTTAATTCTCCATTTCTAGAGATTTTATAAGGAATGCAAATAAATAATCCAAAGTAAAAGGATTTTAATCTATTTGAAGTTTTATTAATGATTAGTACTAGGGCTGTGTATCAGCAAAAATCTGGTGATACGATATTTATTGCAATATACGGGTAGCGATACAATATATTGCGATATATCGTGATGCTATTAACAAGGAGATAAATTGTTATTTTTCTTTACTAGAATTTAATTCTAAGAAAACTCACAGCCTAGTAAATGTCCTACTTACTGAATAAGAATGTGTCATTATGCTTCCCCCATTTAAAAAAAAAACACTGTGTACAAGATAAATAAAGATATTAAAATCCACCTCATGAGTGAAAATATGCTCATAAAAAGATCGATACAGTTCTTTTGCATATCGATATATAGTCTCTTAAAAATATTGCGATATATCTATTTTTTACAGTCCTAATTAGTACCCTCTAATCTGTCTTTTGCATAATTTTACTTTTGAGGCTAGTGGGATGAAGAAACCCAGATTTACAAATGGAATATTCTTTACTGGTCTGTAAATATATCTATGCAGAAACAGTCTGTATGACTGAGCCATGTAGGCGTGTTTGAATTATTAACCAGGAGCATCCAGCAGGTGAAGGTGCATGTTGGTTTTTTTTTTTCCACCCTCTGTACAACCTGGTTGGTGATGAGTCTCCTGTCATCAGAAAGAATTCCTAAATGCTCCCTCTGCAGGCTTGGACTCGTGTAAAAACTGCAGGGTTATGAAACTAGACACGCATCAAACTTATCTTATTTTAAAAAAGTTACCTGCTGGAAATCGACTAATTATGTGGAATTGAGTTGAACATGGAGATCCCGGTCAGAGAAGCGGTGGAGGTTACAGGCAGGAGCTCCGAGCTGTTTGTAAAGGTTGAACGCCTGTTAAATAATTCACCGCTTACACGGTCACGCTGCACAGATGAGCTCCGTGTACCTGCTTCACTCTCGTTTTCAGACACCCTCACCTCGTCTTTCCTGAGCGACTACATATGCTTACATGTGCACAAAGCTCCTATAAGGTTTTAACACTAAATCCAATAAGTGCCATGAAAGGGAGCTAATTATAGCCGTAGAATCAAACTGCACTGACTTGTGTTACAACACACTCCTCTCCCACATTACCTGAGTTTACAGTAAACTGCTGCTCATGTAGCTCCTTGTTTTTAAAGCATCAACATTTCTTTCTAACTCATCAATTATTCTTTTTGAGCTTTGGCAACAAAAACCTGGCACCTTGTGCTAAACCACCTTCCCCGAACTCCCTCATCTGCCCACCAACTACATGGCTGTCAGAGAGAGGTGAGAAGCCTCCAGGCAACCTGAGCGCGCAGAGACGTCTGGCTGGAGGGCATGCCTACACACAATTTGCAGACGAGTGCAGATGATTTATATGCTAGAAGAAAATGACAGAGGTGTGTGTGTGTCTCCCGTCTCCAGGGAGCGATGGGAGGATCAAAGTGTGTCTGGCTTAATGGACAACAGCCAATCACATGAGAAAGAGATCTGCCTGAACAGGCTTTTTGTTGTTGCAACATGCACACATTTACACACACTTGTGTCTTAATCAGCACTGTTAACACAGACCCCCCATGCAGTTCAGAACTAATGCAACACAAACACACACACACATCACTGGGGGGCATGAATGTAGTTTAGTTTTTGTGCAGCTTTTAAAGCATCACAGCTGAACTTTCGCAGATTTTGCACATTTTTACGCCCCAATGGAAGATCATTTGTCTTGCTTCCTGTCTCTTCTCTCAGCTCTCTTCCAATCGTAAAAGTCTGTCCATGTTGACTGTTGCTGTATAACTTTTTCTTTTCCTTTCTGCTTCTGAAACTGTTTTTCTGAGTCGGTCATTGTGGATCTGTAGCAGTGTGTTAATATCCAGGAATCTTGGATAGGATTGCTTTAAGCTACAATTTAAAAACTATATGTAATTACCGTTAAGCAGCTACTTGGTTTATTATTTGTAAATAAAATTGTGCTGAGCTGATGAGGATGTGTTTGTGGTCAGTGATGTGAAGCAGATTGCAGAAAAAACATCATGCATTTTTTATTTACTTCAAATCAACAGCCTTTAGAGTTTTTGTCAAAATGTACAATTTTGTTTGAAAGAGTTAATGTTTTTATACATCAGCAGTGTGATTAGTGTGGATTAGTATATGCATGCTGTGTGAAAATAGAAACATGAAAAGTAAAAAACAAAAAAAGAAAACAGCGCTTTAAATGAGATGTGCAGATTTAGCTGATGTGGTCATTTAATTTGTTTCTGTTATCAAGAGTCGCTGCTTTACAGAAAATGGTCTGTAAACGGTCTGTTGTTCTATATTTTTTAATTCATGTTGGTGTAAAGTGTACTTGCTTCATGAAGTAAAAATGAAGTTAAAGCCAGGTGGAAACGCTGTCTGCACACGTCTTTCAGCCTAAATCATTTCATTTTTCTTTCCCTATGAAGCCTTCGTCTCTCTGCTCCAGTAGCTTCTGCTTACTATCAACATGAATAATTACAGTAAAATTCTCTGAAGGCTGGAATACTTTGTTGTACGTGACTTATCTGAGTATTTAACAAAGAGTAGGTCAGAACACACCACTCAGGATTTGGAGCAACCCTGTCAGCTCAAATTTATGTCTCTGCTTCTTTCTTTACACAACCTAAAATAGTGAGTTTAACCAAACATCATTCCAGTTGGGTTATTTATGTTTTACACTATTAATTTGGAAATATCTTCTCACCTTGCATGCTGTGTTCATGTTTGTGCACATGAATGGCAGCTATGTCTCGCACAGGTGATGCTACTTCTAAACCTATTTTTATAAAAATGGCACCATCATAAAAACACAAACATCGTGTCCACGCGGTGGCTAGCTTTGCCTATCTCAAACAAATATTTTGGATGACCAGTCGGAGGAGGATGGTTCTTTTTGTGATGCTTTTCCGACATCAGACGACAGGAAACTA
Source organism: Pseudomugil tenellus (assembly GCA_037177515.1). Classification (NCBI taxonomy): domain Eukaryota; kingdom Metazoa; phylum Chordata; class Actinopteri; order Atheriniformes; family Pseudomugilidae; genus Pseudomugil; species Pseudomugil tenellus. Next base: position 21,026,013 of record JBAMHX010000019.1, read on the forward strand.
AACATTGTGAACAGAAGGTGACACGAGGTGCAGAAGCAGTGCATAACATTAAAAGTAAAACTAATATTATTAATACCTGTTTGAAGACAAATAGGTGAGAAAGTTAGTGTTAATTTAATTTAATGTTTAATAATACCAAATTCTGTTGTTTTTTATTTTTTATGGAGCTATTCACCAAACCTTGAAATTATCATTAACTACTTTTTAAATTTTATTTTGCTTGATAAATTCAGGTGCCATTCTTTTTAGGTGAAAATAATTGTTCTTGTGTGTCAAATTAAACAATGAAGAAGATTTTTCACCATAGTTTCTAATGCTGCAGTATAGTAGGGATGAGCAACACCAAAATATTCCTGTTGGTACAAAACAATTAAATTTATCAATACTGATCTTTTGCCCCTTTAAGAAAATCACACAGTTGTACAATGTGCATTAATATCTATATTGAAAAGACAATATAACAAAGGACACATTTCTTCCTCTATGAACACACACTCTCTCTGAGGGCATTGGGTGTACACAGTCAGCTTGCCAGCTCTTTCAGGCTACAGATTAGCAGTGAAATAGGAGCTTTGCTTTCACCCAATAGCTTGGGTCAAACAAATCAAATGCTCGCTTAACTTTGTTTTAGTCTTGGTTCAAAGACTGTGTGCGTGTGTGTTGGCTGAAATTTGTCAAGGCTTTGGACGATTGTGTTGGATATTGTTTTAAATTCCTGGGATTGAAAAGCATTTGATATCAGCAGGATCTTATGTTCAATCATCTCCTGTGTGTGTGTGTGTGTGTGTGTGTGTGGTCAGTGTTACAAACCGTGTGAGAGGGAGGAACATGGCAGTTCATGTGTGAAAAGGCTGACGGCTGGGTGGATGGACTGTTAGTCATCCACTGAGCTGTTGGGTTTTCACTCTGTTTTCTCAGCTGGTGGAGGAGAAGTAACTGAACTGTTCATGTCTTCCATGAATATCTCCAAATATTCGCCCACTGAGGCCGATAAATATTTAGCAGTGTGAGTAAAGGTAATGAAAACATGTAGGGGGATAATGAGACAAAGGGTTGTGGTGCAACATCTTATCTGGTACTGTACATTCTGGCATTTTGACAAGCTAATCCAATGATAAAACTGGTAAAATGAATCCTTTCTTTAATATTAAATAATAATAATAATAATAAACGATAAATGTGTGAGAGTTTTTAATGAATCTGTTCATCCACATATCTAAAAGAAAACTGTCTGCCCATAAGAAGATATAGTTGGCTGGATCTTTAGCTCGTTCACACATCATTCTCTCAATGAAGTTGCTGAATATGAACCAGATATCTTAAATACTTCCTTTAAAGTCTTTTGTGTCTTTTTCCTATTATAAAAGTAGATTGTTCAAACAGAGTTTCGAAAGAAATGAGAACATCCACTAAAACAAACCGAATTAATCCTTTCCATTCGCGAGTGGTAGTGTGTTTATTCTCAATAATCTGGGCTGCAGTGTATTTATAATAGTTAATTAGATTTATTTCTACTTCCCAACAATCAAGCCCAAAACTTCAAAACATTTAGGGAAGACGCACAGCCAACAGGCTGCATTGGAACATAATTTCTGATAACATAATTAGGTGCGTAATTATTTTCTCATGTTTCCTGGAGCACAGACATCAGAACCACACAGACTAAGCGTGAGCTGTCAGCTGTTAGACAGATAGTAAAATCTAGTCAATGTCTTCTCAGTGTCTCTAAAAGTTATAGCGTCCAGAGCTTCCATATACACAATTAGTTACTAAACACATTTCTATGTCTGTCTGAAGTCAGTCATTATACCAAGCAATGCAGTCATATCATGCGAGACTAAATGCTAAACAAGCATATTCCCGTTTGCTTAGGTGTTTTTGGATTATTTTTACCACTGTTGAATTTATACACATATGTATATGTTACATGAATTTAGCATTTAGCTGTTGCGTTTGGTCTTTTAGTGGTGAAGAAGATAAAGAGGGACAAATGCTAGCTAACGTCCTAGCCAGTAGTGCTTCTTGGTTAGTAGCTAACAAACAACGTTTTCCAAAAGAACTGATGGATAGAATATAATGTCATCCCTTTTTATCGTCATGATTATGTAGAGTATGTCCTCCTAAAAGCAGATGTTCTGCGTGTAGCATTATTGAAGTTTATTCCAATTGTCTTTTAAAGCTCTGTCAGAACAAATAAAGCCTTGGATCCTGATTAAAACAAGCTAACAAACTTTGAGAATATTTTAACTGTGACAAATTGTAATGACATAACTGTGATGATTCAACATAATTTACAAGAAAATTGAGGTCAGCTGTGAAATAACATCTTGGCTTTCATCCCGTTTCCTCGAAATTGCTTTTCAAAGACGCCCATAGATTTCCAGAGGTTCACAATTGACTTTAAATAAGTAATCTGGCTAGTATGATGGGCTTTTTTTTAGTTAATTGGATCATTTATGCTAAGACAGCCTCATAAAAGAGCCAAACTACTGCTGATAAAAATATGTTTTTAGCTTTTTAATGAATGTTATTCTCTGAGTAAAGATTTCCGGTAAAAGTTAGTAGTTATACTCTTAAAACATTTAGATTACTTTTTACAAAAATATGTTTTGTTATTATACTCTCTGATGATTGGGTTCATGTAAAGCAAAAATGCTACAGGTTTTTCAGTCGTGAAGTAAGTCCTTCATATTCTGTATAAACTCCCAGACCTGAGGTCAGAGCAGCTGACAGAGCAGCAGCTGTCTCACTGCTCATGATCGACAGTTATTCCTGTCCATTACATCTCTGTCCCACCCCCTGGGATGGCTACTGTACCAGCAGCAGGGTGGAAATGTAAGACCCATCCAAATAAATTCGACTTGTACAAAAGTGTTTATTCACAAATACTTGGTCTGAGGACTTTCAACAAGGTATTCGGATAATATTACTGACAAATGATAGTAAAATTCCGACAGTAGCAAACTGATACATCGGTCCAACGACCAGACGTAATCAGAGAGGGAGGATATTTTCAGGACAAACATCCAAAAAATTCCAGGACTGTACTGTAAACCATCACCCTCACACACACACATACACACACTCCTGCAGCAGGCATCTCAAGACTGTGGCCTTCACTCACAGGCATCCTTGGCTTGTTCCCCTCCCTGGTTTGGTGTGCGGTATTCCAGGACAGAATGACCCTCATCCCCCCCGGCTGAGCTGCGAGGAATTCCGTTTACTCCTCCAAATTCTCCTGTCACGCATGCACTGCAGCCCAGTTACGGGAGATTCCTGTTCTAGCTTTGAAAGCTAACAGATGAGGCGTTGTCTGGTGAACGTGGTGTAATGTAAAACTTTGACCTTGAGTTTCTTACCTTGTTGTCTGTCCAGCACAGCTCAGCGTGACCTCTTTCAGACATCGCTAATTGGCTGAAAGTCGGTATGCCGTGCCTCGGCATTAAAGAGATTGGCGGCAGCGGCAAAGCAACACTTCTGCTGCTTGTCGACACGCGAGATGCGTTGAAGTTGCTGAGCGACCTTGGCTATATGGAGAGAAGGTGATGCTAACTGATGCAACATAGAAGCAACCTGATGTGCTGTTTTAATGATGTCTGTCACTCGATTGGTTTCTTGTGCCAACTGTCCATCGAACTTCAAAGTGACTGCTGAGGACCAAAGCAGATGTTTTGTCTCGTGTGTGTTGTCCCACATGATAGAGTAACTTATTCTGTAGGTGTATCCCTGACTGGAATAAAGTGAAACATGTTGAGATTATTAGAATGATTCATTTAGATGGCAAAGGCTTTGGTTTCATAAGTTAACATGTTTAACGTCAGTCACAACATTTTTTATTGAGCTGTTGGAGTTTTAAGAGAGGAATGTTGTCCATATGTGATTCTGCATTTCCTGAAAGCGACGTTCTCCAGATGGGTGCAGATGTTGCTCTAAAACCTCCATAACTTTGCAGAACTGATAAGAGCCTTCATGGATGTGAAGGCTGCCCACGCCTATCGTTTTGAACTATCCACCCATAACAAGCTGGAAGTCCTTCTTCTCTTTACTTTGCAGGACATGGTGTCCATTGTTTTCAAAAGAAATGTCAGATTTTGAGAACAGTTTTCCACTTTGAGTATTTTAAGATGTTAATTATGGTTTTCATTCCTTGCATAATATAGCTTTAATCTGCATTGGCTGATTGCACATTAAACTGAAAGTGTTTCTAAGGTCATTTGGTGACGCAGTACATTAACAAAGACAAGTCAGTATGATTAACTCCAATTTCTTTCTGTAAATGCTCAATTTGTGACTTAGAATTCCTGATTCATGGTCTGACCGCCTGCTTCAATAAAGACAAGAAAAAACGAAACCCTGATTCATCGTGAAACTAAGTAAACCTGTGTGCTACATGTGTTGATGGACATGAACAGGACTTGGTTTGCCATGTCAGTGACAGTGTTGGGGTTAAAATAATGTATTTTCTGTCTATTTCAGAAAATTCATCAATGTTCACTTCGTTGATGGATTTTAAGATGAAAAATTTTTTATTCTTGTTGCTAATAACTGAAGAGCTTAAACATAAAGAAAAAAGCAACTAAAAGAGTAAAAGTGACTGGAAAGATAAGTGCAATGATCATAAAACAAAGCAAAACTTGTCTTAATTTTTGGAATCATATTAAAAGAATACTCATAAACAGCTGGACACATTCTACACCTTCACCACTCGGTGTCATACCATCCTATTTATTTTTAACAAACAAAAAAATACTATTTTTTTATAGAACCATTTTGTCTTCTTCTAGAAATAATATTTTATAATAAAACTGAATTGAACTGAATTTTCTCTCGATACTATAGACTACACTGTTTGATAAGACAGATACGTAAATGCTCCGAACATTTCCGGGTCAAAACGGCTGCTGAGATCTTCAGTCTGACAGAAATGAACGAATCAACATTTGATTTGAGTAGCAAACATGAGGAAGATGTGCAAAGTGAGCACAGTGGTTAAAAAAAGCTATAATATAAAACTTTATAAATAAATAAAAAAAAGAAAAGGCAAACTTGCTGTCTACTCCAGTTTCTTTATTTTGCTTCCCTCTGTTTGTTTCTTTTTCCTTCCTCATGCTCCAGTTCTCAAAAATAACTCTCCAGCTTTAAACTCCCTGTAGCAGCAAGACAAGAAATATAGTCTGATACTGCAGGACGGTGATTAACTGCCTGCCCTGCTGGGCTGCAATGTGCATGCGTGTATGTGCGTCTTCAGCTGCTCCAGTTCCTCAGCCCAGTTCCACCAGTGTCCGTGTACAGCAGCTCCTATGGGAATGCAATGGTTGAGTTCACATCCCGAGACCAGTTTAAATTCCAGTCTTATATTCCAGGTCACCTACTGTTCGCTGCAACACCATGCTGACGCACCAAACCATCCACTTGCCAGCCAAGCGGCTGTCTCTGAAAAATCGGTCAGGAAACGTGTTCGTGTTTGAAATTAAGGTTAAATCCAGTCACGGTCGGCTGGATGGTGTTCGCCACACAGAAAAACTTCCCAGGAAGTTTGTAGCTGCTGCATCTCAGTCATAAACTCCCCCATAACCCCCGCGGTTAATCACAAACTGTCCGTGTGCAAAGTGAAGCTAATGTACGTCAGCACTGTTTTTTCCATTTGAGCGGAAATTTGTGGAACTTTTTTCTTAAACTTTTCTTAAAGAATCCGGAATATGTGGAATTAAAATGATTAAGACTGATAATGATTAGAGTTTATAAAAGTACTCCGTAACAATACACACTATGAAAAGGCTGGAAATCAGTGCTAACACTTTAACATCTCCACGTCCTTAATGTGGAGTGTAGAGATTTTTTCTAATTAAAAAAAAATACTTAGTACTTGGTACGGTGTTTAAGTAGCTGTATTTTCTACTTTTCTGTAGTTACCTTCAGCATTTCAACCTTATTTATACACATTAATGTTGTAAACTCGTATTATTGTACAGATACGACCTTTTGGATGAAGACGCATTTGCACATCTCCTTGGAGTAAATGGAGTGTTTTTATTGATGGAATTTAAAGTTTCCATGATTATTCGAGAGGCACAAGATTCAAATGTCTCTGCAAATTTCCTTTTCTCACTAAATCTGCTCCCCAGACGTACAAAAGAAGAATAGAAACAAGACGCAGAAGAAGGAAATAGATCCGAGCTGAGTCGGAAGCTTGCAGGAAACTTTTTCACACCCTGTTGGTGTTTGAGCTCCTCGTGTCCGGGTCCCGACGCGACCAGGATTTACTTGTGAAGTTTTGAACAGAGCTTGCGTGTAAATGAGTGGCTGTGGAGACTCAGAGGAGGGGGGGCTGTCTGCAGACAGAGATGCTGCTCTGTCCTGCTGAATTGGGTCAGCTAGGTCACTTGCATACAGAACCAGCGTGAGAGGGGACCACAGTCGGGTCGATGGGTTACAGCTGACAGGACTTTATTTACTGACTGCAGGCCAGAAGTTCAGCCGACTTATTTCACCTCTTCTTTTTGTGTTTGAAGAGTTCAGCTATTTTAAACATTAAAGGGGACAATTTGCTGAAATATCAGTTTCAGCAACAGTTTCATGGAACGGCTGGTGGAAGGGATACCTTAATGGATCGCAAATTTACTCAACCTTTTGGTACATTTCAGCCATTTGGCGTAAATGGAAAGTAAAAGAATACTGCGGAAGACCAACAAGATGATTGATGGACAGAATTAATGGTTCAGCCTTGAGCCATCGTGGTTCTGAGAGCTGCAGGATGCACCGTAAAATGAGGTCATCGTGGTGGAGACGTCTGGAGTTCGTTGGAAATGTACCGACTCGTTCTGAGACCAAAAGTTTGAATCACACAGATCTGTTAAAACATTTAGTTTTCATACACCATGAGATTCTCATCGTGTTTGAGTTCTTTTTCTGCCCTATGGGTTAACTGTACATGACGGAATCAGGCCTTCCAAACCACACTCACCTTCTCAACTGTGAGTCTTTCTTTCCTAAAGAGTCCTTTTTTTTTTCACTATGAAATAAAAAAAATCATCAAACCGCACTGAAACATAGCAGTGATTTCTGCAGATCATCTTGTCTGCAGGGCACTGCTACTGGTGGGCTGAGAGGAGGAGACAAAGTGAGGAAAGGAGGTAACACCTCGTCTGAGGGTGAGAAGAGAGCTGGCAGGAAAGGAAAAGGTGCATGGGGAAGCTCATTTGTGATGTCGGGATGGAGGCTGACGGAGGATGTGTGAAGAGAAATGTAGAATGATGGGGGGAAGGGAAGGTGACTGAAGACAGACGGTGGCCACAAACATGAGTAATTTACTGATGGACCTCCTGAGCACCAAAAAGTCTTAAAAAGAATAAACTGCATAGCTGTAGCTGTCCCTTTTCTGTCCTGGAAGGACACTTTGGGACAGTGTCTCCGCCTGTAGATCCAACTGCTCAGTGAAAGTCATAAATGTGAAGATGGAACTGCTTTACTAATCCAGGCCATCTGTCTGGTAGCGCGAGGATGAAGAGTTTACAGACATGCAGGCAGTGCTGGGATCTGCTGGAAGTTACAGATCGTTCACCGTGTTTAGGATGATTGGACCTGCTCATTAATGTGAATTCTAAAATATAGAAAAAGTTTGTGGGGATGTCATTTAGCTCATCTTCTCCCGAACCAAAGAATAGATCCACATCTGGAAAGGAAAGGACAAAAAGAGATGTTTGACCCAAATTTGTAATTGGATGCTCCTGTAGCTATAAATAAAATCCAGACAGTTGTATGTGTATGTCCATTAACTATAAAACCAAATGTATCATATGTGTATTTTCTGAGACCTTTCGCATCATTTTATGGAAGAAACTTTGCTTAAAATCCTGTTGTGTGCAATCTGATGCTTGTCCCCCCCCCCCACCCCCTCTCACACACACACACACACACAAACACACACCCAACCCCGCCTGAAGTCAGGAAACAGTTTTAAAAAATCAGCAGCTTGTTGTAAAGTCCTCGATCAGCAGAGATGTTAAAACCAGTAACATACTGGTCATTCTGTGCTCTGAGGCAGGATGATTCCCAGTCACTCCTTTAAGAGGCTGAGGAGAAACAGACAGACTGGGTGTGCCAGAAGTGTCACAGGGAGGAGACGAAGAGGATGGAAGGAAGATGTAGGGAAGCATGAAGAGCAGAGGAGAGAAAGTGGAGTCAGTGGTGTATTGTAGTGTTGGGGGGGGGGGGGGGGGGGGGGGGGGGGGGGGGGGGGGGGGGGGGGGGGGGGGGGGGGGGGGGGGGG
>JBAMHX010000019.1:21035081-21061362 GCA_037177515.1 Pseudomugil tenellus
ATCTTTATTTGTGAATTAGTGCAGAACTTTTTCAGTGGACCTGTTCTCAAGAAATACAGATAACCAATTGAACTATCCAAGATGTAAAATGTGGTACTTTTATTACCAACAGTTTTATTGACCATGGGATCCATATTAATCACTATATACATAAATGTAGGTTTTACAAATCCACCCCCCCCACACACCCCCCACACACACACACACACACCAACCCAGCCAACACATACGTGTGTATTAAGTTAAAGAATAAATATTTATATTCAGGGGGAAAAAATGCTGATTATAGTCGAAAACAAATTAAAATGTAAAACTAAAGCAAAACTATTTTATGTGGATGTAACTGATGCCGAAGCATCCGAGTAACCTGGTTTAAAACCAGGCTGCTTGTCATGGAGCTGCGCTGGAGGTGCTGTTGGGTCGCCAAGCTGACAGGCTGAGGTCGGGTGAACTTCCCCCCAGGAGGGACTGTCCTGTCTGGGGAAGAGTGAGGATGACCATCTGGCTCCTGCAGGTGCCTGTGGAGCTTCTGCTGCACGGAAAGTCAGTTATGCAGCGGTCCACCCTGCCGGAGTGTCCTTGAGCAAAGCTTTTTACTGCTGCAGGGAATGGTGTGTATGTGTATATGAGAGCTTCTTCTGCTCTAAATGTTCAGTTTTGTAGATGTTTTTTATACATATTTGTTGTATAAAACCACCAAATACAAAAGTCAGAAAAAAAAATCCTGAGTCAGAAGGAGGAGTCGTGCAACAGATGGTCTGACCCAAACAGAGTCCTGGTCTCGGTAGCATGGAGGCATTGTGGGATTACATGGAGTGGCAGATCAGTGTGAAGAAGCAAATCCACTGAGCTGTGGAAACTCCTGAGATGCTGAAATCATCCAAACTTTCTAACTAACATCACACAGTAATTAAATATCTTGTTGTATTTGAGTTAATAATACTCTAATGATGTTAGGCGTGTGTAAATAAGGGAGAAAAACCCATCATGGCTTCCTTCTCTGATACTGAGCAGATTTTACACACAGCCTACTGAGTGTCGGGAAAATTACGGTTTTATCACAACTTCCACCACCGGATATCCTTCGTGTGAGCGCGATAACTCGAACAATTTTTCACAATTGGATTTTGATACTCGTTGTACCTGTTTATGTCCCCAAAAGGACGACCTGTATCGAATTTCACGTTTATCGGATTTCTGTTTTCCCCACCAGGTGGCGCTTTATGTAGGAAAGGTCATATGTTTGGCTATATCTCTAGAACTATTCGTCTCATTAACCTCAAATGAAGTACAAATAAGAGGTCATGACCTCAGGATGCATCCTGTCCTGACGTCATACCGGGCTGGTTCAAAGTTTCCACAGCAGGTGGAGCTTTGTGACTTAACAAGTGCAGCTTTATATTATTGTATTGTGTCTATTTGAGGATTGGGAAATTGGTTCATATTGATGTCTTTTGTGTGCTTGTTGTTTTACTTTATCTTTATTTTGCTGCCCAAGTAGTTATATTTTCATTTGATAGAGTTTTTCCTGTGAATTTTAGTCCATTTTCATGGTAATGCTTACATGCATGTGTAAAAACCAATTGATTCAAATGAATTTAAGCATAAAAAGTAAGAATTTAATCTGTTTTACTCAACTTATTGTCAAAATTTACTGGCATTTTCCAGTTTTTTGTCTTTAAAGTCTGTAATCGTATTGCATGGTGATGATTTTCTGGGTCCACGAAGACTATGCTTCTTTTTTTCATGCAAACTTTTTTCTGCACCCTGATTGGCTGCAACTCAGCTACTCCTTGCAGATTCCTCTAAAATATCACGCATGCACGCCAATTTTTTGTCTGAGATAGAGACGTGTTTGAAGTGTGCACGCATAGCAATCAGTGTGTTGAATGACACCATGATGATCCTTTTTTTTTTTTTTTGCAGATCCTGAAGATTTGTCTAGATTTTATTAAGCAACTTTAAACCCTTTATCAATTTACTGTATCCCAGTCATTCATAAAGCTTGAGTTCAGTATGCATGCTTTAAAAATGAAACGGTTTCATCTGCATGTCATTTGTCAGAAAGTCTTTCTGAAAGTGGCTCCATGTCCAGCGCTTGTACTGGAAAAGCAACAAACCACAACATTAACGAGTAAATTTGTCTTTTAGAGGACATATTGCATCAAAGCTTCTACTCATGTAGTTCTCAGATCTGACTGATGGATTGTGTTTGTCGTCAGGAGGAACCAGAGACATCGGTTCCGCCCTCACCAGGATGTGCATGAGACACCGCAGTATTGAAGCCAAACTTCGCCAGTTCTCCATGTGAGTAGATCAGTGTGGGATGAGCAGGTGCAGCATCTTCTTTTCTTCATCTCCTCTTGCTCCTCCATCTTCCCCATTCTTTCCTTTCCTTTTTCTCTTGGGAAAACTTGTCCATCTCATTTTTATTTCCTCTCCGTGGGTTCATTTACTCCCCAAGCAACGTGTCGGTCGGGTTTTAACCAGGAAGGAGATCTTCAGTTGAGCTGATGAATAAAATGTAACAGCAGGAAGATAAAAAGAGGCTTTGAGCATAAATGCATCTGCATCCTCATGCAAATTAATTTCCTAAAAATGAGTCCCAGATGACCTTCGACCACGTGTCCTCCTGCAGCTTCTCTGTGGGTTAAAAGCGCCATACTGTCCACTGTTAATGCACCGTTTCAGCCTCTGGGGTTAATACCACGTATGCTTATAAGTGTTTTATTTCCTTTTTTATTATTTTTTAACTGCCAGCTTTAATAATGAATACATTTTATGCGACTTATTATCCTGCTGGTGTGTACAGAATACGTTTCTGTGAAACAAAGTGATGACAATTTGCAGCGCGGTGTGATTTTCATGTCACTGCTGTCATCTTTCCAAACGTTTGCTTGTCATTTTAGCTTAATTTCTTCTGAATATCAAAACATTTTTAATCCAATCAAGAAAAAAATGATGAGAAAAATATGATAGCAGGTAACTTTTTTTTCTTTTTTGTTTACTGGTTGGCTTTAAATTTGACAACAGGAAATATATTTAGCTTCATGTTTGTCATCCTCTTTCTCCACAGAACTGCATAATAAAATGTAAATCTAGTGAACATGAGTGTGGGGGTGTTCTTTGTTTGGCAGATGGGGGAAAAAACACCATAATGTTCCTTCAAATATGATCCAACAACAAACTGGTTTATGAACTTCTTTAACCAATAAAGTAAAAGTGAATCCATAACTGGATAGACTGGAATCGAAAGCTGTGTGTTCTCATCTGGACTTTTACTATTAAAATTCTGAAACTCAACATTTAAACCACAACTTTAAAGTAAATCTGAAATAAACAGAAGCTAAAACTCAGATTTAACTGCGTGTTTGTGCTTCCAGGGTGTTTCTGGACTGTCTCATCAACCCTCTACAGGAGCAGATGGAGGAGTGGAAGAGAGTGGCCAACACTCTGGACAAAGACCATGCCAAAGGTTTCTCACACACACAAACACACACCAATATGTGTTTTTATGAATTTGCATTCAATCAAAGTGTAAATATGACAATATTTGTTTTTGCACATTTTAAAAAGAATGTGTCCTTCTGTATTTATGCATCTGTGATTCTGTGTTCCTCTGCAGAGTATAAGAAAGCCCGTCAGGAGATCAAGAAGAGGTCATCAGACACTCTGAAGCTGCAAAAGAAAGCCAAGAAAGGTTTATTTTCTCAGCGCTTTGGTTCTTCATGTGCTGCTGAGAGTTGCAGCTGTCTGTTTCTGTCAGAAGCTCATTGCCATACAGGGATTTTATTGGGAAAATATCGGTGAGGAAACATGATATTCTAAAAGCTAATAATACTTTCCTTTCCTGCTTCCTTCTTCCTTATGGTCCCATCATCCTCTGCTTTGGACAGCTGATGTTTTTGGTAAGTTGTGTGCAATCCACCTGAAACCAACATATCTGATTGTTAAAATGATGAACAAATACGTTGAGACAGCTCAGATTATTTGTTTTCCTGCTGTTTTTTCTTTAGTGCCCCTACTTTCCTATGATCCTCCCCTGTCTGAGCTGCTGGTGTTTTCAATATGCCAGTTACACAATCGGCTCATTTAGCAAATAATAAGAAGAGAATGAGAAAAATGTATAAATGTATCCACAGGACAACACACTGAAAGCTCGAACGCTGCTCTGTCAAACATTTGTTTTTAAAGACCACTTTGGTCGGCTAAAAAATGTTCTCATGCTCTTTAGATGTTTTTGTGTGACTCACAAAACAGAGCTTTGAACACAACAAAGACTAATCACGCCGAAGAGCAATGTTCAAGGAAAACATCTCCATAGCTCGTTCATTAATACATAAAACGGGTGAAAACAATGTGGCACAAAGCATTCAGGAAGTCCTCATTCTGAACACTGGCATATTAAAATCAACAAGCGAGTTTAGAAACACTCATGCAACTCATTTGCTTCTTTCTGATGGTTTCTTTTTTTATTCCTTGAGGCAGTTTTGAAACAGTTCTTCTCACTGGAGAACCTCCTCATTTCTACTCAGTCTTTGCTTTAAGAGTTGAAACTGCAGTGCAACCCGGTGGATCTTCCAATGTCTCCGTCTCTGACAGAGGTCCTTGAGACGGTGCTGATCCAGCATCATTCCTCCACTGGATTGTCTGCACCTCATAACTTTTCCTACAAGCCTGTACGTTTCTAATACGCTGCGTCTCTTTAGGTTGGTTTGGCATCTTGATGATCATCAGCTGATGAGTTTCTCTACCTGTCATTCCTGTCAGCCTTTTCACAAACCCGTCTTTCTCTTGGATCACATCATCAAACTCTGTAGTGCAGCTGAGACACAAAAGCAACGTAACTTGAGTTTTTTGGGGGTTTTCAGGTCTTTTGACATGAGCTACTCTCAATCAGGGAGCCAAATGGATGGAGTTGCCCCCAGCTCTGGTTTTGTAGCATTGCTCACCAGCTCGTTATACTTTTTACTTTCAGAATACTTCTCTGTAAGGTACTACCAGTTACATCAGAACCAGTGTGGTTGCTATGTTAGTGGAAACCATGCTGTTTCCCTGGGTTCTCTGTAGATTGTAGGATGAAACCTACAGTGTGAAACATAACCTTGCTACAGCTAATGTGTTTAGTTACGGATTAACCACCATGAGTTGCTCCACTAACACCATCGGTTTGGCATTACTTACTGAATCAGAAAATACTAAGTTACCAACCAGCTTTGTTTCTTTGTGCCTTGCTAGCTGAACTCAGTCGTGTGAGCTTTAGCTGCCACTCAGCCAGTGTTTGGTAATGCCATTTTAGTCCTGAAGTACATCCATACTGTGTTTTGTGTGGTTTTAATATGGTGTCAGAGCAAAGATAACCCTCCTAAATTTCAACAACTTAAAACAAATACCACAATAAAATACTGCCAGGGTGAATCATGACTAATATGGACCTCATTAAGACTGGAGTCGAGAGGTTTTTGTTGCTGTCAACAAAGGTCTCTGTGGTTTTCAGCTGTGAATGGAGCCTGAAGAGCAAAGTAAGCAGGACTTTGGTTTGACCTGAGAGGAACCTCAGATGTGGTTAAGCTGCTTCACTTCTCAGGTTCTTCCAGTTTGGCATAAAAACATAAGAGGAAAGTCCCTTTGCACTAGTTTGAAAGTCATATGGAAAGATGTGACATGTTATCAGAAAACACATCTTTTAGTTCTGAATAAGTTAAATCAACCTTAAAGAATAAAGAAAAATTACCTATTTCTGGTTTAAAATGACTGTACGAGCCTTACACACACACACACACATAGCTAGGAACCTTTCTCCAGGTGACTGCCGTTGCTTGTAGGAAGTGTTTTGAACGTTCAATCTGTTACATTCATTCGTTTCTTATCTGTTGCTAATCTGGAAAAATACAGATTATTGTTGCTATGCTGTTAACAGAGAATAAGCTTCAAGATACATCTGAAGAATAATGAAAAGTAAAACAATTAGTTGTTTGGACTTTGCATGTTGAGTGTGTGTTAAAGCAGCGACGTAAACACACAAGCAGGCGCTTTACGCTCTGGTTTAGCACCTTTACAATGACAGTTTAGCATAATTTGATGTACGTGGCTGGATTGTTTCCAAATTTTAAATCCAAATTGATTAATTTCTCTATCGTCTAAATGTTTATTCTGCCCTTAAGTTAACCCCAGCCGTCTTAATAAAAATAAAAGGGAAAATGATTCTTTTAATGTGGTTTTTAATGTTGCGCCCGAAAAGACGATAAACAGTAAGTGGAATTTGTTTATTTCCGGTATACGTAACTGTCACGCCTGCCTTCTGTCCAATCAGAACCCTTCCCAACCCACCAAGTTACACCTGAATTAACTACACAAATAAACATGTTTTCCACGTGTAACGGCCATTTTCTTGTCAAAGACGAGGAGTCTGTTCTCTTGATTGAAAAGAGTACGAATTTATGAAATGAAAAATAAAAGAATCTGAAGAAAGTTAAAAACATTCAAACATGAAATGAGACAATACCTGAAGCACAATACAGACAAAGGTACAAGGTTATAACCCGGACAATCACTTCAGAGATCTGTTGTCACACACAAGTCCGAAGTATTTTTGACCAATCACTGGTCAGAAAAATTTCGTTTAAAACTGTGATTGTGTGCTTCACAGAATGCAGAGACACTGTTCTAACAGAGATAAGGGACCATGTCACGTCTAAACATTTTCCACAACTCAGACAGATTGTTTCCTAAAGTCAGAACGACACCAGTTTAGGAACATGGTCAGACCTTTCAGCAGGATATTAATTAAGAGTAAGGTAATTAAGCTAAGTTATGAAATTTCCATGACACATGTATGTAATCCCAAAGGACAATCTGTAATTCAGAATGATTTAATTCTAAATTGTTAATTCAGAATTTAAAAAATGTGATGTGACCGTAGTCATAGGATCCAAAAGGGAAATTAATGGAAAGAGAAGAAGTTGGGGTGAGGAGACCGATCTGAAAAGATATCTCATTATGAATCTGGTTTTCTGCTTGTGAGGATAATTATATGCAGATGTGTTGATAGAATTCTAAAGAAGACACTACGGAGAGTTAAGATCTTTATTTAAATCTGTCCTGAGTTCCTTTCAGAAGAAAATACAAGAAACAAAGAGAAAAACAAAGCAAAAGGACACAAATAAAACTGCATAATTTTGCTTGAATTCTGTGGGAAAGCAGAGTTTTAGTCTTCCTCCCTTCATCGCTAAAACGTCTGTGTTGGAACGTTGAGCTAGAGACGGAGCTGTCTCGCATCCATCAGCCCAACCACACAAGGCAGCCTTGTGTCCCGCTAGAGGGAAGAAGAACTTTAATTGCATGTTTATGTTGTCTCTCGAATTCAGAGATGAGATTGCTAAACAATCGTCTTAAAGAGGAAAAACCGAACCCCAAAGCACCTCAGCTGCAAAAACAAAACAATAATAGACAGATTATAAGGAAATTAGTAGATTAGATGTGATGTTTGGTCTTAATGCTTTCTGATTTCCCCACCCTGCCTGTAGCTTACAGCTCAGAATAGATTACTGAAAGTAACTTTGAATAAACTTTTTTTAAAGAAAAAAAAGAAAAGCTTGCTGAAATATAGATTTGGAGATCTTGTCAGGATGCCCTCTAGACAACTGGAAATAGATGTTTTAGACATGTCGCACTGGAAGGAAACCTTTTTTTCTAACGTCAGACAGAATTACAGAGCAGCTGAAGCAGGAAAAACCAGTTTAAATGAGCGGATGGAGTGTCATTGATGTGGATTCGTCCCAGTATGACCTTCTGTAGACGGGTCAGTGAGGTCTGGATATGCAAATAAATTTGATGGAATCAGAGTTGAAGATATGTCCCAAAAATCAGCTTTTTTTTAAAATGATAAATCATGTTGGACGTGTGTTAAACATGATGCACATCCAAGCGATGGCCTTAACTCAGAGCTGCACAAGTGAAGTATTTCTACTCGCTCTTATAACCGAGGCTTCTTGTGTAATCTCAGCTTTTCACAAAAGCGGCTGTAATTATAGATGTGGCTTCTTTAATACGCTAAATAAGTTTATTAATTCCCATGTAGTAATGTGTTTTAATCAGATGCCAGCAGTTTGTTCCCAGCAGCAACTGCTCGACTTGTCGTCGCTACTCGACTTGTTTCATTCTTTAATGTGGTTTAATGGTTTGTGGGAGGCTCTAACTATTGTTTTCAGGCGATCGAATGTTTGCCACCCCAGAACAGACTGTTTTTTTTTTTTTTTTTTTTATGCAACCCAAGTTGTGCTGGGGAAACTGGATCTTACAGTTAGCTGATAATCTGCTTGTGGCTTGCCTGAAGCTGTCTGCCTCCTTTTAATATCCCTTTATGTTTTTCATACTTACAAGAGATCTTAATTATGATGGAATGAGCTCAATTAGATGTCCTTAATGTCACAATGTGTTTGTACACTCATCTGTTTCAGCTTTGGATTTTCACAAGAAACTGTGGAATTTTTTCCCCATTTATCCTGTTTCTCTGATTTTCTTTATGGATTTTTCACTTATTTTCCCGCAGCTTTGATTCTGTTTATGAACCGTTTTCTTGATAACACCCACAGATGAACAATTAAAACATTTACAACTAGAAGCACTCAGAGACCTCCACCAAGCCATGGTTGTGAGTTAGAAACTCTGGTTGTAGAATCCTTTCAAGTGAAGAATCCTTTCAAATAATTCCTGGATCCACGTGGTAATCCCTCTAAAATCTGATCACTTGTCCATTATTTTATTCATCTTTATTCTAAATACTTAATATTTCTAGCAAAAATTGCATCTTGTTTGCTTATTGACCAGGTGCTTATGCAACCTGGTTCTTCACATCTCTGGAGAATAAACTTGAAATTCAGGTTAACTTTGTGTGTGTGTGTTATCAGGCCGTGGTGATCTGCAGCCGCAGCTGGACAGCGCCATGCAGGACGTCAGCGATAAGTACCTGCTGCTGGAGGAGACGGAGAAGCAGGCGGTGAGGAAGGCGCTGGTGGAGGAGAGGAGCCGTTTCTGCAGCTTCGTGTCCATGCTGCGACCTGTTGTGGTCAGTGACACATCCAGACTGCTTACACACCCAAACCAAATAACAGGTAATGCCTGAAAGGAAACTTTACAAACTCCTCTGAAGCATCGGTTGTGTGTGCGTGTGTGTATGTGTGTGTGTGTTAGGATGAGGAGATGTCCATGCTGGGAGAGATCACTCATCTCCAGACTCTGACGGATGACCTGAAGGCTCTGACCATGGACCCACACAAGCTGCCCGCCTCCAGCGAGCAGGTACAGCTTTTTGAAATCAGGGTTTATGATACTGAGTTAATGTTCTCATTTGCTTCTGATACAGTTAAAACTAATTCAGCACTTCCCAGAACTCCTCTAACCAGATCACCATACTTAACTTCCTGTTTCCATCTACGTCCCACAGCAGAACTCAGACAATAAATGTCCCGGATGTGATGATCCAGCGGGTATTAGAGACTTATTAACCTTATAAAGCAAAATGTGTCATATTTGATACATAATTTCTAAAACATTTTGCATATTTTAATGGTAGAAACTTTTCAACTCTGGTGTAAACCATATGATACTGGTTGGTTTTCATTGACCTGTGTTGACATGTTTATATAACAATTATTTTGACCTATTACATGGTAAAAAAATTATATATATATATATATATATATATATATATTGTTAGCGGGTGAAATAAAGACTTGATATTTTAAAAATTTGACTTTTCTGTTTTAAAGGGTTAAACATTTATTTTGTACTTATATGGAAGGAAAAACAAAAGAATCCATCCATTTATCTCCCAGCACAATCCTGTTTATAATTAATTTTCTGATTTTAACTTTTAAATATGAGGATTTTTATGTGAGACGTTTCGGTTCTGGATGAATACGGCTGGAAGTTTGCTTTTTGGCTCTGAAAGACTGAAAAAGTGGAATTTTTGCCTCTGACAAGCAGCCCAATCTGCTTCGCTTCACAGATATAGAAGCCAAGAAGCAGATGGTCGTCTTTTACTTGTTCTGACACCATTTCTGCCTGCTGAGGATAAATACCGTTTAGTGGTTCAGGTTGAACTGCTCTACTTTATTCTATCATTTCTTTCATGTGTGAAACCATCTCGTTTAACAAGGAAATGTGTCTTTTAAAACTGAAAGTGTTGATCTAATTCATTTCTTTTTTCACCTGTAAGTTTATATTATTTGTTTATATAAATCGATATGAAATCCCTGCTAGTTTTCTCCTCTTAGACCAGTTTGAGTGTGAAACTGGTTTTAGATTTCCTTCTATGAAGTGCGACAGAAACCCTCGTCTTTTTCGCCCCCCCGGCAGTTTCCAGGATGCATCCTGATCAAATGTCTGGACTGTCTGAGCACCTGAGAGCCAAATAAATTTTCATAATGATGAAGTGGTAAATTAAGAACATCCCCCGCAGGCGCAGCCCTCTCCACCACCAAAACCCAGTACGAGCTCTGGATCTCCCAGTTTAAGTTACCGCAGCTGTAAATGAGACTCATAAAATCTTTGTTTAGCTAAAGGCTGCTGTGTGTTTATTTCTCTGCAGGTTATTGTAGACCTGAAGGGCTCAGAATGCACCTGGTCATACCAGACTCCGCCCTCGTCACCGAGCACCACGGTATCCAGGAAGTCCAGCATGTGCAGGTTGGTACGAGCGGCTGCAGCAGGCAGGTTGTAAAACAGCCTGCGCGTTAGGTGTAAGAAGCAGCCGGTCCTCCAACAGAGGACAAACAGTCAGGAAAGAAAAAAAATCTAAATTTCTTGTTGTTTCCCAGCCAGCATGTCCAGCTGGGGTCCATAAGGGTCCCATGTGGGTTTGTCCTGTTTCTATGGTAACCTCACCTGTGTTTACCTACACAGGGTTCATGTTGGTTATGACTGGGATCAGCTTGGCTCCCATTTAGCCAGCACACTTGGGTTTTTAAATAAGCCATTAATGTACATGCCCACTTAGCCCACCGGCATCGGTTACGTGGGCACCACAGATGGGGTCCGTCTCCGGAAACCACATGGGACCCCATGGGATCACGTTTAGCACAAACTTATCACTTATTGGCCCCACATGGACGTGCTGGCTGGGTTATGGGACCTACGTAGGTGCTGTGCAACTCACTAAGTCGGCCCCCCGCTGAAACCCACATGGGGAAACGCAGGTAAGACCACCTGGATGAACTGCAGAGAAGCACTTGTTGAACCCAAATTGACCCTTCATGGGCTCCACATGCACATGCTGGCCGAGTGTTTTCTACAAGTGTCCCAGTAGAGTTTTTATTAATCCATTTTGATCATTTTGCTTCTCATCTGTAAACCATTAACATTCCATCTCATACTTTTGACCTATGACACAATCATGTTTGCGCTGCTTTGCAGTAAGGGATCGTCTGACACACACAGATTACATGTTTATGAAAGTGTGGACAGCCCATTAAAGCAGTTTTGCTCATTATGGTCTGCATCCCTTCTTGTTATAGAGTCAAAAAAACACGCACATACACTTGACATTATGTCCATGTTAACAGAGGAAGTACGTTGTAGTGCTTTAATGGATTAACGAGGGGCTAGCGGTATATCTCCCAATCCTCCAATAGACACAATATAATAATATAAAGCTGCACATGTTCAGTCACAAAGCTTCACCTGTTGTTGAAACCTTGAACCAGCCCGTTATGACATCAGGACAGGATTCAGCCTGAGGTCATGACCTTTTATTTGCACTTGATTTGAGGGCAATGAGACAATAGTTTCCTAACATTTGGTAAAAAATCTGATTTTTGGTGCATAAAGCGCCACCTGGTGGGTAAACCATAAATTCCAAAACGGTAAAATTCGATACATTTCATCCCATTGGGGACCTAAACAGGTAGACTTGGTATCAAAATCCAGTTGGGAAAATGATCATACTCACATGAAGGATATGCGGCGGCCGTGAAGAAACCATAATATCCCAGACTTTCGGGGATATAACTACAAGTGCAGATGAAGTTTAGTCAGGATAAGATTATTTTTTTCTGAAGGGTGCACATAATCAGCCTGATGCTCTTCCAGGTCACTGACTTGTCTGTTGACTGTTTTTAAAGTGTCAAATGACACCATTTTATTTTAATGCCTTCATGGCTGTTCCATGTCATTTTCTTTCTTTTCCCATATCTAAACATTTTTTCTAGCAATAAACATCTCCTCATTGGTTTTTGAATACTTCTATACATAGTTCATTTCAGTATTTCATCCATTGCCTCCAGACAGCCTCATCCAAGCAGCCCGGCTTTCTGCTGCACCCTGGTGGTTCATGAATAAATTACATCTTTGTTGTCGACGCATCACTTCAGACTTAAAGAACAAACATTCCAGATGTTGTTAGTTGACTTCAAGTTTCTGAACACTAGTCTAGATATTTAAAGTTATAATAAATGGTCCCTGTGTTCATCCCATCCTGCAGTTCACTGTGGTCTGGCATCACTCGGTATGACTCTGTTTGCAAGTCTGAAACCCACACAATGATAGTTCCTGAATAAACTAAATACATTGTCTTCACTCTTCATTGCTGACAACTTGTGGTCGCCAACAGACTGTCGGGAAAATTTTAGTTACACAAATTTATCTTCAGTTGAATTTTATAAACCATGAAACCAAGTAAAAAAAGTATTTCTGCGTTTTTATATATCGTGCATCTAATATGTGGCCCCACCTCTCTCTTCTGATCCCACAGCAGTCTGAACAGCGTGAACAGCAGCGACTCTCGCTCCAGCGGCTCTCACTGCCACTCTCCCACCTCCCACTTCCGTTACCGGGCCTCTTCCTCGTCCTCCTCGGTGCTGCCCCAGCAGACACCTGCTCGCCTTTCGTCAGTCTCTTCCCACGATTCCGGCTTCATTTCTCAGGACGCCTTCCAGTCCAAATCCCCCTCGCCAATGCCCCCGGAAAACTTCCAGGTAACAGGTTTAGTTACTGTCTGACCGCCCCCGCCTAACTCTAAGTGTCTTGTTGTCTCTGTGGATGCTCCATGTTGCTAGGATACTCATTAGCTTTAATCAGCAGCTCAGCTGTGTGTTTTTGCTGAGTCACAGTCAGATGGTTTCCTAAGCTGTGGTTCATGAGCAAAGCAGGAACACAGCGAAACAGCTGCAACTATGAATTTATTTAAATTAACTTTCACTTAAAAATCTAAAAGAAATGCAGAAATCTGTCTTTATTGACCCGTTTGGTCTGATCAGCAGTGTTTACATGCACAAGTCTTCACTTTATTTAGCTGCAAGTAAAAAGAAAACCGAAAGAAGCAAAATGTGGACAAAAAGTTTACTTTGCATGGATCGGTCTTTCTTCATGAACAGGGCTCTTAATGAACTTTTCTACTAGCCACATTTTTTATCTTTCTTAAAGCAGCTTCATATGAGTTGTCCCGCTTTTCCACTTTCATCCTGAACATTTTTCTCTACCTCATTTCTTTTCATGTAACCTGCTTTTCTCTTTAAAAAGCATCACATTTTCTTATTACGATGCGCGACACGTTATCGGCCCCACTGGGACGATTACCTTGGAAGAAAGTGCTCCTACATTTACTGCCTTTACAACATCAAAATACTACACAACACAACAACCAACCTGGTAAATCTGCATAAAACCAACAGCAGAAATATTCATATTTGGCAATATTCTCCCATCAAAATCCTTTTGAGCATAAAAAGCTTTAAACATGTTGAGTAGAAATACATTTAGAAAACATTCCAGTTTGGATTTTGGAGTTTCGAACCTTCTGCTATAGAAACTATTTTCATTCATGAATTTAATCATGAATCAAGGTCGGTGTTCATTTCAGCCCTTTTCATGACTATTTTTTCCAAAACAGGGAGCTTCAGCCCGTCATGATATATTTTTATTTAACAGTAGCATTAATAGTATTTTTTCTTATTTGTAGAGAGACATTAGATCTTTTCCCTTCCCGGCTTTGTGTTTGTGCTGTTTAGTCTCTTTATTTCTTGCATTGACTCCTTTGCTTTGTAATCTCTGCTCTTCACTGAGATCTCGTTTCCTTGGCTTTGTTTTTGTTTGCTCTGCATGGCTCTGCTGCTGTGGTGTCCCTCTGCTTTGTCCTTTCAGTCTGTCAGTGAGGAGGGTTCCTCATCTTCCTCACCCAGCTGGGGTGTGCACCAGGTGAACGAATGCACGAAACACGAAAACGAATGTTTTGGCCAGCCGACCCATCGCCACACGCAGCTTTAGCTCGTCCTGATACTTTGCATGAATTATGTTTAGATGTGCAGATGTGAGCTGACTCCGCCGCTGCAGATGAAGATGAAGACTCCTGCTACACGTAGCACTCCATCCACCTTCGTCTCGTTTCACATGAAGTCATAAATCATCTTTAATTTTTGTTTTTCTGCTTCATTCGCTCACCCTCAGCTGTCAAACGGCTTTGATCAACACGGTGCCCTTTTTCTGCACGGAGTAATACTTCAGGCCCAGGACACCCACCTCCACCCTTCATACTTCACCTACTCATCTTCCTCCACCACCACCTCCCCCATCTCCTCGCCCTCCTATTCGTCCGTTTCCCCCACGTGGCCGTGGTCTCGGTCAGGCCTCGGCCAATCAGGAGAGTTCCCGCTTGTCGGCCCCTCAGGGCTCGGAATGATCCCATCATCCCGAGTCCCATCCTGGAAGGTTTGATCTGCATCTCTCCCCGATATCTTCCTCTTCCTCTTCTCTTTCCAATGATCCCCATTTCATCCCTGCTCCTTTTGTTTTGCTTTGATGTCTTCTCCACTTGTTCTTGCAGCACTTTCACTCAGATTGGAGCTGCAGTTTTTCATAATCAGGTTGTGAGAAGTCGCGTGATCTTTACTCACAAGCCAAGCAGGAAAAAATTAATCAGATTCTATTTTGGATAAATGTTTTATCAGTTAGAAGAAATGTTTATGTTTTAAGAGTAACATCTTTAAGAAAAAAAGCTTCTTAATACATAAAGATTTCTTTATTTTGTGTATCAAAAGACTAAATGTACTTTTACATGAGTGATGATTTGTTTCGGATGATGCCTTCCTCTGTAGGACTGGGCTAAACCGGGTCCGTATGACCAGCCAGTGATCAACACATTGAGGAGGAGCAAGGACAAGAAAGAGACGACAGACCCGAGCAGCCACCTGGGAACTGAAGTCACCACACCAGAGGACGACCCACAGGGGCTGAAAGGAAACAGTTCTATGATATCTAACAAGGTGAGATGCAGCCAAGTTGGCTTGTGGGCAACAAATCAGCGTTTAACCCATAAGAGCTGCTTGACGTATGATGCATACAGGTTCACTTTATGTAACGACAATGCTCAAAATCCTGTTGAACGTAGTCCAGTTTTTGTCTTCTGCCCCTTGATGGACACCAGAAAGTAAATTACACAATGAATTCGAACATCGAAGGGTTAAACAGTAATAATTCTTAAAAATGTTACAAATAAAGGACTCATTATAAAAAATTCTTACAAATTTAATGGGAGGGCTTAAAGGGTTAAATGTCCTGACACTCCCAGGTGGACAAGGAAACCCACGAGGAGCTGGCCCGAGTGCTGGCCCGAGGTCTGAAGCTGGACATCCACGGCTCCTGCAGGGACTCGCTGCAGGGCTCCAGCGGCTACAGCAGCCAGACTAACACACCCTGCTGCTCAGAGGACACCATCTCCTCACACGGTGAACACACACACTCACACTCCACTGGAACTGCATCTGCTGCGTCACACACATATCGTTGGCAGAGAAGGAGGTCACTGCTGCATGGTATGTTCCCAGCATCTGTCGCTTGCAACCAGTGGCTCTAATAATCACCAGGAGGCAGCTAAACAGTAGAGGAAAGCCCCGTTTCGCTAAATGATCCGGCATTTCATTCAAAGTCAACAAAAACATAATTTTCTCTGTAAAGAAGCTCACATTGGAAGCGTTTCACAGATGAGATTTCAAGGTAGGTACAACTTGTGTTACCGTGGTAACGCCTGTAAACTTTAAAGAAAAGCCTCACGAGACGGCTGTAGGTGTAGGAAACAGAAGTTAGACTGGGCCGCTTCACTAGCTGGGTTTCCATTTAACGCCAAAGCAAATTAGACGAGATGTAACATACACTACCACAGCAGATATAGTTTAACAGGATGGAGCTGCAGAAAATCCCACAGTGGGAATTTACAGGGAATTGTAGAGCTCTTCTTTGGGAATTACTTGAATTTCTTAAGATTACACCAGTCAGTGGCTCCAGCTGGAAACTGATGCTCGCCTCATATTTAACCTTCATCAGATAAGGAGCCATTTAAAAAGTACAATCTTACAAATGTACATAATCTGAACTGAAAAGGTAAAAAAAAAAAACTTCCAGCAAGCAAAGAGACGTTTTGCCTGGATGTGACTGAGCCGTGGAAACTCCACTGCTGTCGGTGTTGTATGCTGTATGGAAGGAAATATGTCACATTCACACAACTAAAAGGCTGTAATATTTAAACTTTTCACAGCTTTCCTGCTAGAAATAAAAGAAAGAATAAAGAGATGATAACATATAACAGGATTATAACCTCTTAGAATGAAAACATTTCTCCAGTCAGGAAGTGGGTGTTCGCAGGCTGTGGACACAGTAAAGCCTCTCTCTCCTTTATGTCAGAGTTTGTATTTTCATTATTCTCTTCCAGCCATTGCAGTCTCTCCTTTAGGTAGATTTTTGTCATACAAATATTGTCAAAGATATTGTTATTTTACAAGTACGGTGTGTTAATTTCCCAACATTAAACTTGTAGAATTGCATGAACAAGTTTAATTTAGTCCAACATTACAAAATAATATAGCAACAAAGTCATTGAGCAGTCCCTAAAGCAGTAATTAAAGCAACTAAAGCATTAAAAAGTAGGAAAAGGCAGCAACAAACCGCAAAAATAATAAATTACATGGACTTGAATATATGTCTGAAATTAGCAGCAGACTTTGCACAGTAAAGACAAAAAACATGATCTTAATGTTGAGTCATGTTTGAACATCAAACCATCAGCACAGATTCATTTGATGCATTTCCTCTGAGTGAAACTCCTTGCGGCATGTTTCTACAGGCTAGCGAGCAGTAAAACTATCATCTTCTTAACCAGAAAATATCAAAGAAGACTTAATCCATGTGTTTGGAGGGATTATTTCTTCCTCTGCAGTTTACATGAAGCCAAACATTCAGAAACACCAGCTTGAATTAGCATATATGGTCTAACTTTGGTTTCTGGTCCCAGCAAAAAATCTGCTTATGTGTTGTTATGGTTACAGAATCTTTTATGGAAGCTATAAATACTGAATGATTCTTACAAGTCATCAATTATGACATTTATCACAATCCTAAACTAAATAATTGCGACATCATGTTGTTCTCAAACACACCTGATGCTGATGGTTTGCTTTGAAGCTTCAGTTTAATCATGCTGGTTCCAGTCCAGTGTTGATGTGCTGTTTGTTCTCCACAGTGTCAGACTGTGACTACTACTCTGTGGGTGCAGATCCGGAGGGAGACCACCAGCACCAGTCAGACTTTGACAAGTCGTCCACCCTCCCGAGGAACAGCGACATCAGCCAGTCCTACCGTCGCATGTTTCAGTCGAAACGTCCCACTTCCAGCCCCGGCCTGCCCTCTAACCTGTCCTCCATCACACCGGGCGTTGCTACGATTCGACGGACACCGTCCTCCAAACCAAATTTACGCCGACCCTCCGGAGGCCTCAGTTTGGGCCCCATCCCAATCAAACCCCCCATGATTCCAGTGAAGACCCCCACCGTGCCCGACCATCCTGGCTTCCCCAGCAGAGCAGATGATGGAAACATACTGTGGACCCCTCTAACATCCCCTCTGTCTCCTGGCAGCAGTGGGCCTTTTTTACCGAAGTCCGTTGCCTGGGAGACGCAGCAGCTAGATGAAGGCTCTGATCCGCCGACGCCGCCTCCGCAGCCAAGCGGTCGGATGTCAGAGTGGGAGCGCCGACCTCTCCCGGAGCTTCTGGAAGAGACAGAATATGGCGAGGTGGAGGATTTCCTGGTGGCTATTCGGCGAGGTGTCAAGCTCAAGAAGACGATAAGCAACGACCGATCGGCACCGATTATTCACTGATACAACCGGGTTGGGTTGACTTCACCCGTTTCTGTTGTTCCCACCCGACACACAACGGTTACTGCTGAGAAAAGAAACATGGAGATGGGCTCTACGGCCTTGAAGAGTGCCAAAATAGCTGGAAGTTGCCCAGAAACTAATCCAGGATCAGTTTAGGTGACACATTTTGTATTAAAGTTTAAAAAAAGAACTAAAAAAAAAAAAACTAAACTGCACCTTTTGATTATTTAATTTAGAGGCAAATAAAGTTGGCTTTGGATGATGCATATTACGTGTAAATAATCAGAAAATTCAACAGAAAGGAAAAACATGTCTTTGCTTCTCTTGAACCCTGTTACTGATCCTAGATCATTTCTTCTGGGAAACTTCTGTTTGTAAAAGAAAGAGAAGGATGTCCTTATAAATGGGGTGAAGGTCAGAGTGGCGGAAAGGAAGGCTTTAATAAAACTGATAGAAGTGAAGAGGAAATTGAGTAGAGAGGGAATTTCAAAACATCAAATCATTTTTCTTTTCTTTGTTCATGTTTGTAGGTTTCATTTTCATCCCCATAGTCTCCTGTTTTCAGTTAGTGTCTTAAATCCACATGCTGGATGACACACTTTCAGTTTAATTACTATTATTTCTTTGTTTAAATGTAATAAATGTGTTTGAGAGAGAAATAAGCTGAAAAGTATTTATATATGTAGAGTAGCCTATAGGTGAAAATAATAATTCATAAGAGTTTGTTTTGCTTTTAGAAACATCATAGATTGAACTGCATGTGTTTAGTTCTCCCCAGTATAAATAATAGAAATAAAGCAGGAGCAAATAAAGCCACTACCCAACTGGTAGCTGTACAATCCAAGTCATTTCCATGATTCTGTAAACTGGAAATTTGAATGATATCGTTAGGAAACATTTATTATATTTAAGTTTGATTTTGGCATTTTAAAAATATAATTTCAAACTTCAATAATGCACAGCAACTCAGTTGTGACTTAAGTATCATTTGTAGTGCAAAGTTAAAAAAAGCAACTGCACAGTATGTGTTAGCATACAGCTGAAGCCCATAGCACTAGAAGAGGCTGTTACTACCCATCTGTAGTAAATGGAGTTGTGGATTAGTGTATCGGTCTGTTGTAGTCAAGCCTGTGTGGCGAACTAGCTGACACTGATGTAAACAGTTGTGAAATTTATTTTAGTGAAGCTTCGTTCTGGAACAGTAACCAGTTTTAATACAGAACATAAGTATGGATCCAAGTATCTAGTCCATGTAGTAGAATTTGGTTATATGGTACATAGTTGGAAAGGTTTCATGATGACGTACAATCAAATACACACTCAGCCTGTATGGATTTTCATATTTCTGATCTGTTTAGTTAAAATTGCCATTAACACCTGAAGGATGGCCTAAATCGACCTGTCAATTTAAGTTAAATGATCCATTATTCATTCCAAAATAAAGATGTGGAAGCGTCAGTCAAAGCACATCTACTGTTAACCTCTAGCGATGTGGAGGACGATAAAAAAATTATTACTGAGCAGCACATATTTAAAATAATCTCCCTTTAACATCCAAACAGGAATAAAACACAGGAAAAGGTACGAATAAAGTGCCGAACAAAACGTGTAAACAAATCTGATGTGCAGTTTATCATGCTTTAAACTGTCCAAGGAAAAGTTTTTAGGTTGGTGCAACACATCCTCAAGTTTCCCATGTTGGAGATCCATGTGTGATTAGCCAAGAACAGCTAATTCCCAGCATCACACTATACATTTACTGTGTGACTATTTGTGTATCTGATCTAGCGAAAAATACATTCAAGAGGAAAAATGACCACTTGCTGCTACATACTTGCAAAATCTATCTGGATGAAGTTAATCAGTTTTTCATTTTGGAAAGTAAAGTTGTTTTTTTTTACTCTAAAAATTTGTAAGAGTAATAACTTACAAAGAAAAACTGCATTTTCTTATTTTCTTAGTTAACTATTAGCTAGCCTATTTTTAGCTTCAGTTTAGCAATAAAATAAATGTTTTTAAATGCCACACTTTACCATAAATGTATTAATTTCTCAGACTTTAGTCTTTACTTGAGCATTTGAAAGTGAAATATCAGGAATCATTGGTGTTAACCCCTTAATACTTGCAATATTTCAAGTTTCTGAGAACTTCAGTAACATCCTATTTAAATTTTAAGACTTTAAATGGCTGTTATGTGTTGATTTGATGAAGCAGAGACATTTTTGTGTGTGAACTGCAACATATACATATGTCACATATAGTTATTTGCTGAGTAAAGGTATGAAGGATTCATCTGCATGTGAATCCTGGCAGCGTGTCTCTTACATGGATCTCCATCATGTGCCTACAGAATGTTTATTTGGGACCCATTATAATCCAATTCTGCTCCATACTAACAATACGAGCAGCAAAAAATATACAAAGATGTAGTTTGAGCATCTTCATCACCATTTAAAAAACCTGATGAGTTACTTTCGTCCATATTAGCAAGTCCTTTACAAGCTGGAGTCCAGATCGTACTGTTGGTGTAGAGTTTTCACTCTTCTTTTTTTATGTTAGGTCGTATTTTTACATTTCCAAATTTCCCGTTAGGTCTATAAAACCTATTAACAAATATACATTTAATATGCATGTTGTTTTTTTCCCCCCAAACTGGAACAAACTTTCCAAGATGGTCTTAGTTAAAAGGACGAGAAGAGATTTAAGGCCATGTAATCAGATTCCCTGCAGGGATCCCAGATGTTTCCTACTTCATACGACTGCAGTTTGACATCCTGTATGATGACTGAAGCCTGTCTGGTTTAGATTTGTTCATTTCCACTGCAGGTGTTTAAACCGTTGCGTAGCTGATGCGATACCAAGCATATGAAGCTGAATGTTTTTGAGCCTGTGATGACTAACTGTGCGTTTTGTGAGGCGAACACACAGAGAATTAGACAAGTGAGAATTAAAAGTCGCATCCATTTCTGATTAAAAATAAATCGGCTCAGTTATTCCTGATTATAGCTGGTTGAAAAAATAAGTAATCTGAGATTTTTATTCAAGCTGGATAAGAAAACTGAACCACTTGTCCTGTACTCTGTGCGTCTACAAGCCTTTTCTGTCAATGAGCTGCTAATAACAGCAGCTGTCTGTGTCTCCTACCCTTTAACTTTTGGCCTTTAGTTTGAGACAAGTTGCCAAATTTTTTACAGTTAATGCTAAATAATGACCTGATTGGAAAATGTTATTACTTCAGGTGCTCCTCTATGATGTTTTCCTGTGTCTACTTCCCAGATAAATGCTACCAGTTTGTCTGAAATGGTCTCTTATTGCACACAAACACACTAGGCTTGCAGGTTAGAGGTGCTGTTATGCCAGCAAGGAGACGGTTGTTTTATTTCTGTTCTGGATCGTAGTATCCAGAAAATTGACAGGATCCGAATCTAACTTTGATATCTCGTAAAACCTGCTAGAAACATCTATTTTCTAGGCAAGCACCCTGATTATTTATTTACGAGGTTATACGCATACATACTAATAATTGCCATCATCTCGCAATGATAAAGAATTCTTAAAAAAAAATAAAATAAATAAAAAATCCAGGACCCACATGGTAATCTGGATCACTCTCAAAGTTAAATGGACACTAAAAACCAAAACCCATTGTCAGAAAATAAATCATAAAAACGTCTCCAGCAGTTTTAACTGGTAAAGTTGCTATAAATAAACTCCTTGGTGAAGGTTAAAAAAATGTGTATAAAACTGAAAGTTTGACTTAGATCTGACCTGAGTGAAACGCTGAATCTTGTCTGGACTCTACTGCATTTGCTCCGGGGCACTTCAGAAATGAACAAGAAGCCACCTGTGAAGTAAACGCTCCAACATTTATTATTTCCTTGTTCCAAGTTGCACATAATTCTGCAAAATGCATACATACAATATATATAGAGACAACACAGGTGTTATAGTACAAACAATTCAGTGCGCAGTTGTTGCCATCTGTCCACAAGGTGGCAGCACAACATGGTTTTTTTTTCCCTTTAGGAGGGTATAAAAGGAAGACAAACTATTGTTCATGCGCTTCAAACTTTTTCTGTGAGAAAAAGTTAACAGAACACTAAAACTAAATGATGCAAAAACATAAGTTTGGTTTGTTCATGTTTGGCAGAATAGTGCTCATTACTTTTTACTCTTATGATCCAAACAGATAAGTGCTGATTGTTGTAGACAACAAATCTCTTCCAATGAGGCAGGTAGGTGAAAAGATCCAACGTTCCTCAAGGCTTTTATGCTTAATCCTATCACAAACTTTCATATCGACTTAGTTTAGATCAAACACTTGCTAAAGCATCCGAGCTGATTAACTTTTCTCCCTGAATCCAACAAGACAGAAGCGTTTTATTTATTTTTAATCAGCCCTTAAACTCTCTTTAATTCCAATGTGTTGGGAGTTAAGCTCAGACAATGTGTTAAGTCAGGCATTTTAGCAAACATTCATTTCAATATTCTCCTTGAATTATAGAAAGATTTCAACTTTAAGGCATAGGATAACTTCACCCTCCTTCCAGAGTGTCTTTCAGCGATCAGCACGATGCCCGTTTATTCCACTGCTGGTGTGTCTGAGGATGGTTAGTGTAACAACTTTGGCCTCAGTGGCCTGAAAGTATTCAATAAGCAAATTAAATCGCTGCAAAGGAAATGTCTGCTCTGGTTCTGCCTTGACCTGACACATTATGTTAAGCAGGTTTTATATTTTATAGAATAAATCATTTCTATACAATCATATTTTGTAAAGAGATCAATCAGGAACTGATTGGTTGCATCTATACTTCAGACATGAAACTGAACTGGACTGAAGAATAAAAAAACACCTTGCAGGATTGTTTCAGTTGGCGTGAAAGATAAAGAAACAGCTGGAAAAAGGGACTTAAAAGCAGATAAGAAGAAGAGAGAACAAATCATATGGGCTGTTTCACTGTGTAAACTGTTGGATTGGACCAACGTAAATGCTAAGTCTTCAGTTGTCTGATGGAACGAGACTAAACCACACAGATGGTAGGATCAAAGTGGAGTGCATGTGTGAAAGAGAAGCGTTTAAAGGGGAGAGAGGGTGTGTGTGGGGGCAGGGGGGTGGTACACAGAGAAAAGCATCAACACAGAACAGCCTTCAAAATAAAATGGCAAAAACTTAAAATTGAGATTTCAGTTTCCAAACAGTGAATACCTTCATTTATCAAGTTCTAAACATTCAAAGATCATTAAACATAAAAAAATCGAATATAAAGATAAAAATTGAGATGATAAAGCTGAAGCAGTTCTTCATGCAAAACAGCAACATTATTCCTGGAGGTAGCAGATGACACTTCCTGTTTTCATATTCATCTGCAGTGACTTCCCTTCGTCACTGGAAACAAGTTTGATGTTTCGCCACAAATAAATAGTGTTTATAAGTTGATGTAGTCAAATATATTAAAGTTTCCTAAAACAAAACAAAAACAACCTACAATCCAAACAGGCATGCCGGTCGAGCTGTCTGATAGCCGATAACACTTTAGCACCCCTGCTGTCGTCATCCACTCAGCATCTACAGTGCGTCTCTGCTGACATGATGGGAGCCGACAACCAGTTTAATTAAATACTGGAATCAAACGCTCAATCATATTTTTTCATCCTTATTGGTAGGAAAACAACAAAAATCAGTAAAATTGAGTGTTTCCCATCCTGGAAGCTACTGAGGTGGCGTTCACGTAGAAAGAAAAAAAAAAAAAAAATCAAAATTCTCTTCAGGGTCTCGACCAACATCAGGATTGTATTTATTTATTTTTGTCTGGTCTAAAACCAGCATAGCCTACTGGGTTCATTTTATCTTAGACCCCTGAAGCACTGAAAACAAGCTCGGATGAAAACAATCTGCAGATATATATCCTTCGCTGCATCATCAAAGAGCTCCTGCTGCTTGATTAAAGTATTTATATTCTTCTCTTTCTACAGTTAACATCTCATGTTGTCGATCACGTCTACAGAACCACAATTTACCGATGAATCCTGCAGTGACTGGATGACTGTCACCGAGTGTCACAGCTGGCCTTCACAGACCCCGTGCCAATCCTAAATGCATCCCTTGCATGTTTCATTAAGAAATAAAAGTGCAAGGGTAGTTTGTGTTATTCTAACCACGTTCCTACTTTACATTTTCTGCACGTGGGATCAACTCAGTCGTACCTTTTTTGCATAAAGTTGAGGTTTAAACTGCCATATTTAAATCAGAAATTACCTCAGCACTATGGAAGATAAGACATTCAAACTAACAATAATTCATCAACAATGGAAAAAACTTCTGAAACTATGTGACTACTTTTTCAAACAGCCATCGTGCTTGTTTAGTTTGAAACTAATGAGCAGAAAAGTGAAGTTATTTCACGTTAAAGCAGCCTGTCCTGATCCCCTGTTTAAAGAACCAGTCAGTCACATATTTTAACGCTTACTGTCGTCTCCATCAATGTCGAGTTTTAGGAGACTTTCTTTGCCGAGACACTCTCATAAACATGTACCAGAATATCTGCTTCATCGATTACTCTGTTGTAGAGTAATCTAAAGATGCGGTTCAGGACCCTTTAGATTAGGCAAAGTTACTACTTAGAGATTTGGGAAGACCTAAAATGATACATTCACTCCTGTAAATTGTTAAAAAGCTTAAACTTGGTGAAGATTAACCAACAGCTTAAATAGTCGAATGTCACCGCAAGTCCTTACTTAATAATTGTGCAGAAATTACGGGGCTAATTCCGCTACCTAGTAAATCCCAGCAAATTCCCTCTGGTAGAAAAAAAAAAAATCAACTTAAGTCAGTTTTCTAGCTTAAATATTTCTTCACAACATATCAAAAACCCCTTTAGCAATCCTCATTTCTCAATCCTTCAACCCAAACATAATGCAACACTCATCGTCATTGCCTCAAGCGAAACAGCAGAATCTTCCTTTAAAAACCAATAATCTCCCACTAACTGACTGACATATCAATAAATAGGGCTGAGATGATGCTCAGGTGGAAGTGAGACCTGATAAAGTCAACATATGGTATACGTAAAAGAGACAAAACAACAACTTCACAGAGCTATAAATGAAATAAGAGTGAACGCCACCTGAGCAGGACAACAGAGAGACATCCACAGTGAGTCTGTTTCTGTGAAACTGCTGTGTAGTGACTTGTTAGGAGTGTGAAGTTGTGTCCCGGCAGGGCTGTGCTTCTTTATCTTTCTCGTCATCATCGCTCAGGAAAAACAGTGGGAACATCCCCAAAATGCAGCCGATAGACACACCGATGGCTTTTCCCTGCAGGAGAAGAAATCATATCATTTAGAATGAAGTAATAAAATCTAATCCATTTTAATCTTACCAACCAAAACTAAAACCAAATATTTATATTAATGTGAGTGAAACAGATTTAAAACATCACCTGGTATCTATAAGCATGAAGCAGATGCTGCTTTTTACTGGTTTAACTTCCTCTTTTATTTATTCAGACAACATTCTCTTTTCCTATAAAGCTTAAAGTCCCAAAAACAAAACCAGATAGATTTAAATAAGAAATCTCACCATGTGAGAGCTGAGCCTTGTCTGCCACATATCCACCTGTTTGGGTGTCAGATCTGGAACCTGCATCCCCAGTCTGGAGGCCAGAGCCTCCACATAACCTGCAAGGCTGCAAACACACACACACGTATAGACTTTTGAAAATCATATTTTCTCCTTTATTTTGAACGTTTCCCCAATACATGTGAGATTTATTTGACCTATAATGAGCCACATATTTGTAGGTTCATTTTCAAAGTTTGCATGTAAATGTAGTT
The DNA here is from genome assembly GCA_037177515.1 of Pseudomugil tenellus. Taxonomy (NCBI): domain Eukaryota; kingdom Metazoa; phylum Chordata; class Actinopteri; order Atheriniformes; family Pseudomugilidae; genus Pseudomugil; species Pseudomugil tenellus. The sequence continues at coordinate 21,061,058 of JBAMHX010000019.1, forward strand.
TGCTGTCATGGCAACACAAAAGTTTCCAGCATACACTAAATATTTTCCCAGCAGATTAATGCGGGAAAACAAGAATATTGCCAGCCTCATCCATTTTAATCTTTAAATGCATTTGTTATCCACATCTGCATCTAAAGTTTTCACTTTTTTGTCAATGTCTTAACTCTGGGAGTTTAAAAGTACCATAATATGTGAGGAAATCCACATATACACACTTTCTAAGCCTAAAAATTTGATTTGGGGAAAAACAAAGCTCTTTTTTAAAGACAAGTGTGTGTGTGTGTGTGTGTGTGTGTATGTATATA
>JBAMHX010000019.1:21076719-21087133 GCA_037177515.1 Pseudomugil tenellus
TGGGAGAGAGGGACAACTAGTGAACAGCAATGAAGTAATCAGAGTTATAGAAGATTATATTAAATGCATGACAGTGATAGATTCTAATCCATTTGTGGCCCACTTATGGAAGAGTGCAGGGTCCATTCACTCGTGCTTCTAAGTGTTTCATAGACATAATGAGTGAGTTAAGTAATGACAGACAATCAATATGGTGATTAAAACTTCAGTGTTCTGTAAAACTACTAATACTAACTTTCCAGTTTGGACATTTTCAACTCCACAGCGGTTTGTTGGATGAGTGATCAATCAGTGTTGTAAACTGGATTTGACTCCACACTGTTTTGCAGCAGACTAAGGAAACCGTTAATCTCACTTTAAAGGTGCTGTAACACCAACTTCTCTACGTGCACTCAGTGTGACTCTCATAGCGGTCACCAACAGACTTGGAGTTTAAATAAATCCCTGCAGACTGTTCTGTTCTTAGAGGCAGCTGTGTTTCAGGAGGAGCAGACTTCTGTGAAATGGTGAAGTCAAGTGTAAGCAGAAGAACAAAAGCTCCTCATGAACACACTCCGATATCCTTTTACTATGAGATTTAAATACGTGCTGCATGGTGGAATAGTGGTTAGCACTGTGACCTCACAGCAAGGAGGTCACTGGTTTGACCTTCGGCTTGGGGAAGGAGTGAAAGTTCAAGCAGCTGCCTGCATGTTGTCCTCATGTAAGCGTGAGCTCTCTCCGGGTACTCTGGCTTCCTCCCACTGGTCACACATGTCCAAAAAATTGTCCCCAGGAGTGAGTGTGAGTGGTTGTTTGTCTCTGCGTTGATCTTGTGATGAACTGGTGACCTGTCCAGGGTCTAATTGTGGTGCTAGGCTCCAACTGCTTGTTTATCTTTCACTTTTCTCATCTGTAACCCGACAGTTTCAGCTGCTAGTAACTCGCAACATGGACGCTGAGCTAAGGAGTTCCTCTGTCATGCTTTGCTTTGAATGGTTAGTAGATGAACTTATTTTTATGACTTCAACAAAAAAAGCAACGTGGAAATATCTCCATGTTGCTCATTTGTAAGTATTTTTAAAAAATATTTTGTTTGCACAGTTGGTGGGTGTGGTTGGTGTGTGTGTGTGTGTTAATAGTTCTCCTTTTGAGTCACTAGATGGTATTTTCGGTTTACTTGTTAGTGGGGGGGAGGGGGGAGTCTTCATGTGAACAAAACCAGAGTGACTCATGATGACACTGAAATAGTGAACTCTGCCGCGGATACAGGAAAGATCTGAGTAAAACCCACATGGACTCTTCAAGTCAGGGATAAAGAGAAAAAAATGGGATGTTTAGATAGTTTATCTTTTAATGCAAAGTATATTTGCCTCGACTTTCAGATGTGTTGGTGCCATCTTTTTAATCAGCTCACAATCTGCTGCACCTTAAGTTAGCTCATCAGGTTCTCTGTTTTTCTCTTTAATGTCTTCCCCACATTGGCAGCATCCCATCATCCACCACCTGTTTTATAAAAATAGCAAGATAATGATAAAATAGTTCTGAAACACTGTCATGCTTTAAAGAGACTTATTTGTGCCCCCTGACGGTCTCTCCTTTCTGTTTTGAACCAAGCTGCTCATTAGTGCCGTACGCTCAAGATCTTTGTTTTTATGTTATGTAAGAAGTGTGTGTAAGCTGTTTTTGCCTCGCTGCCTCTTTCTAGCTGGGAGTTTATCTCACATCTTTAGCTACATTAATGGATTTAGTAGTGAAGCGCGTTGTTTGAACCAGAAATACAGATAGTTTTGAAGATAATGCATCTTTTTTTGTTTCAGACGGAGCTGAGGTTCCAGTTAGGAAGCGTCTTGCTTTTCTCTTTACAGAGATGATCATTGCCTCGCCACCCTGGTCCTCACCCAGTCTTCCACAGAAATTCCTTTAGAGGAATGTTTTTCAGATGTAAATATACAGTATTTTTTAAATGAATTTGTTTGTATATAGCTGGATAATTGTGGAAAATTAGTTAAACTATGCAGGTTTTTGATAAGTAATCATTAATAAATTAGCTGAAGATAGAAAACCTCATTCATGGACTTCTGCTGTGAGTGTGTGAGAAAGTAAAACCTCTCTTTTGTTAGCATTAAGCTTGTCCTGTAGTGGCTCATAATTTCTACAAACGATGCACTTTTTTAGTGTATTGTTTGTAGAAGGTCATTAATGTTCTGTTTTGTTTAATTATCTTTATTTCATTTTCCTGCAGAGCAGTAAATGTCAGCCTGACTTTGTGGAGACTTTGACCTCCTCTTGAAAAATATGACCCAAACAGCTAAAATCCTCTTTGTGTTATAGAGATGCAGCACAGTTGAACTTCTGATGGGCCTTACTTAATACATGTTTATGATAATATTAGTAGAAGAGATTGGAAGCTGTTTTTAATAAACATTTTTTAATCATTTTAAGTATAAAATGTTCTTTAACAAACAAGGAAAATGGACTAATATAAGCTTTTTAAGTTTTTTCTCCCTCATTATGGTCCTAAATGTGTCATTTAAAATGTTATCTAAAACGTAATGATAATTTGTGTTTACACAGAATAAATAATTTTGGAGCTTTAATCCTTAAAAGCTTCAGTTTTATTTCCCAGCCTGGTGAGAAAGTGGATGCAGGAGAGAAAACCAAACACACCCTGATATCGATGTCCTGAAGCAGATTGTTTTTATCACAAACGATTCCACACAATCATATCTATAATCCCCTGTGAAAGACCATTTCACATCAAAACATCTGGAAAGACCCTATTTTACAAAGGGAGCTGGCTTGGAATCTGATGATGCATTTGTTCATTATGGGATGCAGAATCCTGCGTTTACTAGGCTCTGCTTTGTCCATGACATGAAGCTTTGTTTATAAAATATATCCAGCTCTTCTAATTAGTATCCTGAAGTAACAAGTTTGGCTCTGAAAGTTTTTATCAGTAAGCAACCCCCCCCCCCAACATTTACTTGTAATGAGTTAAATGCTACGGAGATGCAGCAGGATAGTTGGAAAGCCTTTCCCACAGAACAACAAAGCATTTTCAGACAGTGAACTTGGCTGCAGCTCGTTAAAACAAACATTACATGTCAGACATTTAGTCAACACCATTAACTTAGAAATCTGTTGTTCTGTTAACAAACCGTAAAGAGACTTTGCATAAAGCACATTGTAGTTTTTTGTTCTTTTTGTCGTAGCATCAGATTTTATAAGCCGAGTAATAGATGCATTATCATTAATTAGAATTTGATTAGTGCCAACATTAGAGGCAGCAGGTATGATCAGATGAATAATGGCTGCTCTGTTCAAATGCGATGCATGAAACTCTTAATGTGCTGCAAGCTTACTGGATGTTACTAACTCATTTGCAATGGCTCAGCTTAGACATTGTTTGGCTTTTGACAGCTTATTCACATATTAAAACCCAGAGATATTCAGATTGTTTGATGGATGGCGATGTGTTCCCTTTTGCTAGTAATTTGGGTGAAATGTCACGCTGCCAATAAACGCTGCTTTTCACTAATGATGTTCCAAAGATTTGCTGGATCATCATTAGAAACAGTTATCTGTGCTGTCTGTGGACATCACATCAGCTGGTGACAAGTCCATGCCAGCTCATATTTAACCTCCAGCTAAAATAATAATAATTAAGATGAAGTATCTCTGAAATCTTCTCTCGTCTTGGAAAGGTTTCTTTTTTACATTTGCATGCAGATTTCCAACAAAGCAATGTGGCAAATGTGCACTTCATCAGACTTTTCAGCTTGGATTAGTTGAATTATAACATCAATAAAGAAGCTACATGCATATAATAATCAGAAATTTGATTCAGCCACTGCATATCTTATTTTATTAGGCTCAGAAACTACTTTTGTTAGCTGTTCACTAGTGAAAAATGTCCAGTATCCGTCTCCCGCCAGATTGCCAATGACTCTAAGTGTAATTGGTTATTTTGTCACCAATTTCTCAGGAACATTGCTGTGTAGCTCCGATCAATAGCTTAACCTTTCAGTAATCTAAAAAAGTTTTCCAGGAATTTATATCCAGTCCAGGAAGTGTACTATCAAGCCACATTAGATCTTATTTGAAGGCTTTATATGAGTGATCATCACTACCTGCATATGTGTGCATGTACTTGTGTATGTGGACATCCAGGTGAAACTGGAAAGCATGTGGAGAGAAATTATGTTTTGTAAATATGATAAATAACATCTGATTGTTTAGTTTTTACTGTAAGGAAGAATTATGAATCTGTTCAATAGGGAATTTAACCTCCACACTTCAGTGTTTTGCTTGAATTTAAAGATAAAATCACAACCAAAATTAAAACACTTGTCGGAAAAAAAATGCAAATATTGTTTTTGTTAAAAAAAACACCATAAAAATGATTATTTATTTCTTGAATTTTGTACATATAGGAAGCTATATGTTTGAGTCCAGGGTTTATTATTGTTCTTAAACTAGCAGACAGTGTCAATGAACAAAAAAACTCTGCCAGGAGAATTATAAATCAGTGCATCATAATGCATCATATGAGGAAAAAAAATCCAATATATCACTTCACATTCTCAGACAGGATATCCTGAAATTTGGTACCTAATTTAACCTAATTTAAATACATTAATACATGCAAAAACATATTTATCAGTTAAATCACTCAGGTGTAAAATAAAAAACACAAGTGGCTTATTAAATACTAGATTTTCTTTTAAACATGAAACAGATGATTAAGCTAGAGCAGAAAAAAATAAATATGAACATTTGAACAATACAATCTTTAACTCATTGGCTGCTACAGATGCCGTTTGATGTCTTCTAATCTCAACGTTCACTTTTACAGTTTCTGTGTAAATCGATTAATTCGGATGCATCCGTAAAACTCTATTCTAACCAAAAATACGCACTCTGATCACACACCTAGACAACCCCACCGGCACACGCACCCGACCAATTCGGCCCCCCATATCTGTCATTTCATAGCTCAATATTTTGTAAATCCTGAAAGATGAGCCAAAATGCTGAAACACTGGGAGTAAGAGGCTCGCTGCTATAACAACGGCTGGCAGCCAAGGAGTTAAAAGTAAGAGGATAACACAGAGGGCTCTGAGATTATGTTTTGATTAAAATCTTCATCAGACACAGATACACTGTGCAGGAGTTCATTAATACGTTCCTATACACAATCTGAGCCACAGGCATCACTGTGAATGACTGGTTATGCTGGGAAGCACCATCATAAAAAGTTATGACAATGTGCTCAGAATTTCCTACATTTTTACACAATATGACTGGATTTGTGGCGTCTGAGCCACGAAGTAATACCATGAAACCATTTTTTATGCAATAGATCAAGTGGTAGCAAAAAAACCTAAAAAACAAGGAAACTAAGGACATACTGGTAAAATAATCTATCAGGAGGGACCAGTGGGAGCTGGTGTGAGAAAGCTGGAAAGTAGAGTAGCCTTTTTGCATCTCTGTTGCAACATATTGTACAAAACCATTTGAAATATTTTACTATTAACAAGACCTCTTGCAGATAAAGTCAAACTGCTCAAAAACAGCATGAATACTTTAAACATCTAAATCATTTCAAAGACATTTAAAGGCTATTGCAGAAAATGCTGAAAAGGGGGTTTCTGAAATCATACTTCAGAGGAATCCAGTGCAGCTTCAGGTGAAAATAAAAGCAATGTTTCCCCTTCTCGTTGTCTTGTTTGTCTAATTTTCAGCTTTATGATGCGTCCTTCAAAATTCATTTCATTTTCTCTGTACGAGGTAGCACTTTGTGTTCAGTTCAAAGCGATATCACGCTGCTGTCAGCCTGGCAGGCTCAGACACTGTTTAGGAGACAGCTCAAGTTTTGAAGTGAAGATCTCATTTATGTGCCAATCAACCCATCTTCCTCAATCTGGCTCAAACTTCCAGGTGCTGCTGAGCATCCAAAACTGATTCCTGAACAGATTGAACACCTGTCTCAAATCTCAGAGGTAATCATTCTGTCATTCTCAACACTCCTCAGCTGCACTTCCACAGCTTGAGATGTGATTGTCGTGTTTGTCATGGTGCATTAGCAACCAATATGGCTCCCACTGACTGATTGGATTGACACTAAAAGTGACAGAACTCTGTGTTGTGTCTACATTAATAACAAATACATCTCAATATCTCCAAAAGTAGAACAAATGGGATCTTGAAAAAAACACTTTCCTCATTTAACATTTATTAGGAAATCGGTTTTCAACAAAATCTGAATATTTTCCAATTAATCTGATCTGATTTAGTTTTTCTGAACAACCTCTTACAAAATGTGGTTATCCAACAACAAAAATGTATATAAAAAAAATATATATATATATATATATATGTATACTTGTTTCCAGTAGTGTTTTTGGTTTATTTGTTATTTGATAAATGATAGTTTGAGTTGGGATAGTTTAGGGTTTTTTTTTTGTTTTTGTTTTTTTATTTTACTGTAATTGTACATAGGATTTTGGTATTTAATATTTGTAGATTTATAGATAATTTTGTTTGTACCCTTTATTAGGGTTTCGAGTTTAGTTTTGTTTTTAGTATTTTATTGCGTTGATTATTGATAGTTTAGTTTATTGGAGCTGCTCTACATTTTGTTTAATGTTCTTAGGAGGCCTATTTTGTTTTGTTGCAGTACGTTTGGTACTCTGTGGATTCTGGAGATCCCAGCTTATGTTCTTTAGGTCTTTGAATATATTGTTTTGTTGTTTTGAGTAGCTTCTTGAACTCCAACTCTTGTGGTTTTTGCCACCTTTTGTGTACCATCTACTTTTTTTTTAAATCAATAAATTCATTTTCACCGTTTTCCATTCTCTCAGAGTTTACATTGTTACGACTCGGGAAACCCCCAAGCTGCGTTGGGTCGTAACAAGTATATATAGTGGATATAGATTCTGTGACAAAACTTAATCAAAATTCTGATTAAAGTACTTACATTTTTGCACTTGTTGATCTTTAAATTTTAGCATCCGTGTTGATTTCTTCACTTTAGGTTCCATTTCTGATCATGCTATATACTAGTATACTAGTATACTCAAAGCTAATAAGAGCAGGGACTTCACAACGCGGGTTTTGATTGAAAATGCATCAATGATTATAGATTCCGCTAGTTTAGCCGTGCTAATCCTTGTGAAGGACATGACGTTCTCTACTAACACTGGTGCAGGAGAAATACTCCGCCTGCTCCTTGCTGGACCTCAAATGTTTCCATATTCAGCTACCGGGGTTTTTAACAACTGAAAATTTAGTCTTATTTGATTGTGTTTTCGAACACACACTCTTTGTTCACTGACCAAAGTGTAGTTGCCAGTGTTTGTGTGCGTGCACATATCATTCAAGTTGCGTCAGGGTTGAACTCTCAGAGAAACGCAGAGAGCAGCTGTGACATGCCGCCAATGTCTTGATCATAAAAAGTCTGTTTATGATCAAAATACAATCATTAAAATGAGGTATCATGTGCTGTGATGCTGTATAAAATGGGATGAATTGCAAGTTTTTACTGGTGTAACCAGATTTAAAAGTTAGTTACACCAGTGCAACAATGCAAATAAAGCTAGTCTGGAGCCATGTATGTGGGTGTGAGTACACCCACAGAACATCAGTGCGTCCTTATTTTTTAATGGGAGGCAAGAAACAAACCGTGTGCTGCGTTGACAAAACCAAGACTATCTAAACCATCACTGAAATGGTTACAAAAAAAACTAAAAAAAACTCAACTATTCCAGGGAAGACGAGATTAAGATGCAACAAATAAATACAATCCATTCAGTAGAAGACAATCACTTACCTTCCCTGGTTCCCTGTTAAAAATCACAATATTTCTGCTCCTCATATTCAAATGTCCCTTTTGGCCAACTCCTTCATATCACTATGATCCACTTCCACATCGGCTAACACATCCTCACCTTGCTTTTTCCTCTAAACATCCAATCTCTGCATGTTGCCTCTTCAAAACTTTTAATTAAACATATTCTGTCATGTAAGGAGTCACTGAAGTCATTCTGACACTTGTAGTCGTTTTCATCCTGAAAAACAACCAAAATTATGCAAATTCTGTCTAATTTATAACTATGTGGAACTGTAAGAGAAGCATAAGTGTAGATTTTCTACCTCCAGCTCAGCTAATTTCAGGTTGCAGTTACCGAATGTCAACACAAATTATACTGCAACTCAAAAGTTCCCCCCTCACGTTGTGTTTACACTGCAACGTAGCCTAAATGACATGAGAATGTTATTTAAAGTTCCACACAGAAGCTGTTTTATACATTGCATCAAACAGTTGTTTTCCTTCTCTAACAAAACAACGGCACAACTTTGAGTTTCTGTTATTTGCAACTTTGAATAATTGCAAATGTTCAAAGCTAAACCTGTTCTCCAGAAAAAAATGCTGCTACCCCTCCAGCGTCTATTTAACAGACTCATAAAGTTCCAAAAAGTTTCTCTCCAAAAAGAAGCACAGGCTGTTGTTTAGTGACGCCTAAATACTGATTTATAACAGAAGCGAGGCCACCAGGCTGCCCTCATGCCTCTAGCTGTTTCACAAATATTTGCCAGTGTATTATTGAGTAATAGCTGAGCTGCAAACTGGCACGTCTAGATAGAATTCCCCCCCCCCCCCCCAGAAACTCACGTTTTCAATTTCAGAGCCTATTACTCATTGTTCAGTTTGGTGATTACACATAATCACAATAAACAGCTTGTTATATGTCAACAATCCACAGATACCCTGTTTTCTTTAGCATTAAAAGATTGGAAAACAATGGATCAGGTCTGCATTGGTGTAGAAACATCAATCATATTACAGCTATTTCTAGCAATACTGCTGGACCAATGACAAAAGAAAAAGTTTTAATCATACTTTTAAAATCTATTCAGACAGTCAGGGTCTCACAGGAACCATTCCCAAGGATTTTCACAGCTGGGTATCAAGACAAGGGTTTAACTAACAAGAAGGTGCAGATTCAGGAAAACGGCAAGGACACAAATATACACGTGAGAGATTAAAAAAAAAAACCCTCTTGTTTACTTCTGTTTTAATACGAGTACATTTTTACCTGCAAACACATTCATGCTGCAGCTGCTATTCAGTTGGTTTCTCCTCCGCAGCACATAGGACAGAAGTCTTGCTGATGGAGGCACGACTTTGCAGAAGAGTAAAGGTAAAGCCCCAAAGATAAAAGCTTAATTTTGAAGAGACTGGCACAGGCAGATCTGTTGCATCTGTAGTAAAAAGCTCTAATTACAATACATTTACCGGTTTGTTGGAGGACAACACATAGGCATGGCCTCCACACTTTATGTTTGTTTAATCCCCATCATCCTTCCAGTGTAGATGAGGAGCCATGCAAACGGACGTCAACAGGGAACTGTATGGAAGCATTTAATAATGAAGTCCTGCTGCCAAACTAAAATCCCTTGTGAAAACTGATCCCAGTTTCTTCATCCAGAGAGTTATTTATGGAACCAGTTTTTAATGGACACCAACTACTGCTTTAAAAATGGTCATATCCTCCACATTATAGCACAGTGCTGTGGTTTATGTCAATGCAACACATGAGCAGACCCACACATTAATTGTGCGTTTTAATTGGACTCAGTGGGAGATCCTGTCAAGCTCAAACAGAAGTAGCTAGGGTTCAGCGGTAAACATTACATGTAATTGCATATAAACATTAAAAAAGCACTTAAAAATGTTTTAAAGGGGTGAAGGAGCCACACTTCAGTTCTGTGAAATGACTTCCACTTGGCATATTCTGATAGAACTTGTGTAAGTTCCTCATTTCCAACCTGAATAAAAAAAAAAATACAGTTAGATTAGAAAAAACTTCACTAAGGAAGGAGACTTCACCTATCGATGGATTTAGCTTAATAAGCTTTAAAAACAGCCGTGTCCCCCGATGCATACAAAATATTTCCTTATTTTACATTTATCCATCATATGTTTAAGTCAATAAACAGCTGAAGACAAACCAATAAACAGCCCTTTTGAATTTTAAATATGTAACTTCTTTATTTATTTACCCTCCATAAAAAATACAGCTCTGATCACTGTTGGCACATTGCATAAAAAGCATCTTCTTAGCTTTATTTTGTTATGTAAGATTGTTATTTTTCTTCCTTGTAGACAGACAATGTCACTTGTTGTTCTTTGGGGGCTTAAATAAGCTTCTTTTTTATTTTTTTTTTTTTAATAATGTCCCAGAGAGGTGACGAGGGAAATACTTGGGTTATGCTGAGGACATCATGTCATCATAGGGATGCAGCTGAAGTAATTGAATGTTCTGTTATTGTTGTATATTCTGAACTGTATTACGGCCTCAATGGATTTGTTGTGTTTTGTTATTTAATGTCATCATATGTGAATTCACACTTTTGGAATATATATATA
>JBAMHX010000019.1:21090679-21104857 GCA_037177515.1 Pseudomugil tenellus
TGTGTGTATTGTAAGTTATGTCTATTGTTCTCTTATTACCTGCATGTGAAGCCCTCTGAGACAACTTGTTGTGATACAGGGCTATATAAATAAAATTGAATTGAGTTAGAATCAGCATAAGTGTTAAAATAAATGTTTTAATGCCATTTTGAAAAACAATCATTTGTATTAAATTTTGGTCATCACAAGAATGAGTTAATATTTCAAATATATCCGTTTTTTGCTTTTAACATTCAAAGCTGGAGGAGGAACAGCACAGAAATAAAGCATAAGGAAAAGATAAATCGCTATTTAAAATCAATGCTCACAATACATTTAGTTTGGCTGCTAGCTGTTGCTACAAACTATAACACAGGCCAGTTTTAGGAAATATGGTACACTTCATACAGGAATGTTACAGTCAGAATGTGTGGTGTAAAATAATCATCCACAAATGATTCATTCCTGACAGTCACTGTTATCCAAAGTTTCCCTGAAATGCCATAAGACGGGCTAGAAGCCAGGTGTAGTGATCTATTCTAACATTATGATTTTGTAACACAAATTAAAGATAGAAATGCTGGGATGAGCTCCGGCTTCCCCACGACTCTAAACTGGATTAAGCCATATAGAAAATGAAGAAATGAGATCAAAAGGTATGTTAATATTTAAATATCATGATATCAATAACATATTTTTACAAATAGCTGCAATATGAAATGTAAAGTGATTAAAGGAAAATGACATAAAAATGACCTCGACTTCAAAATTACTGACCAGATTAAACTAGAAGTTTAAGCAAAGTAGACAAGGTGCGAGCTTCTCTTTACAGGTTGAGTCCGACTAACTCGCATCTATAGGTATAACACTACAGTACATGTGTACTGTCTTCTTCTGGTCGTTTTTTACGGCGCTACTTCTAACAAAACTGCTGTGGCTCCCATCATGCAAAGCTAGTAATGTAGTGTTAACGCTCAGGGTTCTCACTTCACACAGTTGTTTGTCCATTCAAAGACACCGTACTGAAAATGTCCGGCAGCTACTATGGACCCATCGCAAGCAGAAAAAAAACCTAAAAACTGCATTAAGTTCATTTAACAGAAACATAGTTTATATTGACTTCTTCTTTAATGGCCTATGATTTTGCTACACGCTACTAAAGAGGAAAAACATTCAGCTATGATACCGACACATTGCTTTAAAAAGCAATTAAAAAGATTTAACTTAAAAGAGAACCATGTGAAAAACTTCTCATACCACCATTTTTTCAATTTTTTCAACTTGCTGTCATTAAAACACTGTTTATTTATTCAGAAACAAGCAAAAAGGGTCTTCAAAAATAATTTGGCTTGCAGCAGGAAAAACTCCTCCAACACACCTGATTCAAACTGAATAAAACCAGCACATTTCTGCTCGATGACATAGTAATTTGAGTTGGGTATGTTGAAAACTGTGGTGTAAAGAACAGGACATCCTGCATTATGGATGGTTGAAGATACCTAGTGTTACCTGGTGTTTTATTTACTTTTCTAAATTAAACTTTAAACTGATGGACAATCTGAAAACATTTTACCAAGACGACAAACAATCAGCAGCTTTTACATTTACATGCAACATCATTTCTGCTGGATGGAAGGAAAGGACTGCAAAACCCTCAAAATATGACGCTGCAATTAAAATCGATGACAATGACTTGAAGATTACAGTCCTGACACATAGAAGACGATTTTAATTAAACACCAGAAAAGACAACGTAGTCCCAGAATGTATTGGGTTATAATGCATCTGCAAATATACACAGCACAATGTTTCGGCCAAGAGTTTAATTTATATTCATTTTAATACCATATAAAAATATATTAATCAAATAAGGCCATTATGCAACAATAGCACCAACAAAAAGACCCAACTTTACATGTTACTATTTGTCATGGAGTCCGCTGATAAGTGGTCAGTCTCTATTCTTCAGTAACATTATTTTTAAGGCCAAGTTTTCATTCAAACTCCATCCAACCAGACAGGAAGTGGCCAAGGTGAACCTCTTTCTGAGGTAAACCAGACTGGAGCAAGTCTGAAGTTAGGGTCGTAAACAATGCATCGCACCTGGACAGCAGGTGTGCAGCGTGCAGGATAAATCAGTACACTGGACTTCTGATGGAACCGTCACCTTTAACCCTAAATTCTTACCTTGGGCGATGGCAATGGACTCGAAACTCTGCAGTTCCTTGAGTAAACACGTCCTTTCGTTCGGCTGAAGACGGTAAATAAACTCTTTGGCCCTCTTTGGGGAGTTGAGCGGCTCCCTGGGCTCGTTCCTCCCGTGCGTTCCCATCCAGCAGCTCGGCGTGAGTTGCCCAGTCTGCGGGAGCCTCCGCGCGGTCCCCAGCGCCGCCGGTGGAGCCTCCCTCAGTCCCGACGCTAACTTCTGTACTACCGCCGACCACACGGCTTTCTGTCGGCAAATCCTAAGCATTGTGTCAAAATTAGTAAAAACAACGTCTCTCTTTCTATTCCAAAAACCTCTTATTCTGTTCTTCAAGCGCTGACCGACGCTCGAGCTTCGCCAACCGTGACAGAAGTTGATTTTTTTTATTCAGTCCAACCAGCGTGACTCGACCTCAATGGAAAATAAACCGACGACTTTTAAAGGTTGATTCTGTAAAACCCGGTTTAAACTCCAAACATAAAGACATTGTCTCTCTTCTTGTTGTCCATCGCCCAGAATGTCTCATGATCTTTTATAACTCAGCGGTCAGGAGTTTGCCACATGAAGTTGAAGCTACAACCGAACTGGAATTAAACGAGCAGCGTCAAGTCCGTGCAAAACAGAACTTTGCTTTTCCGGCGTGCTCTTTCAAAATAAAAGCTATTGTTTCCGGTTATTTTCAAATTAAATCCAAATACATTAATCATATATAAATGTGTGTGTGTGTGTGTGTGTGTGTGTGTGCGTGTGTGTATGGTGCCAACATACTACAAAATACATGTGACATTATAAGTATACCCCTGAGATTTAATTGTTTGATAAATAAGAGAAACAGTTATTCAGAATTCAACACAATTCAATATATTAAACATATAAACATGGTTGGGGTAATATGTTTGCCTATAAAATACCTAAAGATAAAATTTAAAATTATCATCTGAATGGAGAATATATAAATTATGTTGAATGTGGCATGGTTGTTAATGTAATATAGGCTGGTCTGAGCATTTCAGAAATTGCTGATCCACTGGGATTTTTTCACAAAACCATGTTTATAGAGAACGGACTAAAAAAGTTACTAGATCTCAAAGCAATAGAGCACCTTTAGGATTTGATGTGAGGCAATCATGTTAATATGGACTAAAATGTGAGGAATGTTTCCAACACCTTACTGAATATATGCCATGAAGAATAATGGCAGTTCTGAGGGCAAAAAGGGAGTCCAACCCAGTACTCCAAGGCATGCGTAACTATATGTCACTGCAATCAGTATGAACAGACTAGCTGATGATTTTTCAAATATTCAATTTATTGATTTGGTTGTGACACTCCAGTAAATAAAAAGAAATGTGCAAAATATTCCTGACATTGTTGGAGTAGCAGGATGGAAGCAACCGGAATAGTTAATGTATATATTTCTGTACAACCTACAGATTAAAAGATAAATCCTTTTATTTAAGTCATTTTATACTAATTTGTATGCAAACTGATAAAAGCTACGTGCTTTAAAAATGGCGAAACAGCGCCACCCGATGGCCTATTACGGCAGTTGCACAGGCTATTTAAAAGGTTTGGTCTGTGAAAGACATCACCCAAAACGGAATATCAAAGATGAGTTTATTTACATAAATCTCTTTTTAAAACAAAAGGCAAAATGAAGAGCTTTTACATTTTAAAAAGCTTCCCGATCAAACAGATAAAATCCTTCATAGCTGAAGCATTTTTTTTAAAAAAAAAAAAAAAAAGCACAGCCTTCCAAACAAATTAAAACCCAGATACTTTCTCAAAGTCCTCACAGCTTATTCTCTGCAACCCCATAATTACTACAGTAATGAGCATGGGTTTGTATTCACACCCTTAAAACATTCAGACTGTAGAGGTTTTGACATAATACTCAGTTGTGCTTGAAAGCCTTTTAAATAAAGAAGTCCAGGATGAAGATCTCTGCAGCTTCTTCAGGGGATTGTATCGTGAAGACAGGAGGGAAAATAAATTACTCAGTGTTTTCTGTGAGTTGGTTTTGTGTCAGCAGTTCTGCTGGGTAAGCAGGATATCTGTATCTATGAAAACAGAACTCAACATGGACTCCATGTGGCTCAAAATAACAACATATCACAGAAATAAATGTAGGAAATAAAACATTTCATCTTTAGCAAAGAGCTGCTTGGGGGTTGTTTTAACTTTTTTTCCCAAGACCTGGAATTATCTTTTTCAGTTTACTGAAAGTCTTTTTCCAGTCCTGCAGCAGAACCCTGAGACAAGAAGCAAAGTTAACTATAGCATGTTTGACACTGAGTAATACCCCGTCTGTAACAATGATTAGAGCGCGTTTAGTGACTGATGGAAACTAAAATGACATCATTCTGACTACATTTCTATTCGCTGGCTTATTAAATGATAACACTTTACTTTTGAAGTAATACATGAATTAGATGGAAACTTTCACACAGGTGTTTATCAATTCCTGCAAAAAGAATTTCATTTTATCTTTTTTAGGGTTTTGTGGGAGCAGAGAGATTTTTCTATATGGTTTTCTTTGCACCTTCAGTAGTCATCTTACCATTCCTGGTATACCAATAAAACAAGCATCTGATCAAAATAAATATCAATTTTTGTGAGAACAAACATGGAAATACCATTATTAGAAATAAATCATAAACCTCTGATCTGAAGGAGAACGTGTGCACCTGTTTGTTTCACGCATGTACAATAACGTACACATGTAAGCGAGGTCACACAACAGACCAGTAGTAATTAACGACAGAGGTATATCAGCGATTACAGCAGCAAGTCACACCTCTCCGTTTCTCTCTGGTTGCCGCAGAGTTCAGAACACGACGTCCCTTTCCTTCCTTCTTTTACAAGTTCAGGAATACTCAATGTGCGTTTTTAGAGACAAAAACGTTGAGTTAAACAAAAATCTAAGCTTTAATCAATCTGCAAGACAGGGCTGGTTTAAAATGTGCTCTTGAAATTCACAAAAAGAAGACATGAAGCTACAAAAACCTTGATAGTTCATTTGCATGATTGAAAAAGTAAAAGCAACAGGCTTCAAAGGTAAGTGTGGAATAGAAATTTCTTGCAGTTTGAGTCAAGCTCGAATTTGTTGTAACTTAACATTTGTGCCGCTTTAATGCTCCAGTGTTTTCCCCGCGATGCAGAGAAACGCAAACGCCACCTTTAAGACATTGTCTAAGCACATTACAGGTCGGTCAGCAGGCATGTACGCTATCATACACACCGTTAGACACACAAAAACAGTGTCGGGGCTGCATGAGGGGCTAAATCTAAACCAAACCTGGCTGCCTTTGTTTCACAGCTGTCTCTACAAGGCAAAACTTTCAAGATGCAGCTGGCAAAAAAAACGAAAGAAGTCTGGTACTTGAACCTTCATGGCTTTCAAAAAGTAATAAGTGAAGACAGCTGTGCTCAGGAAAAGATTCTTTTATCCCGATTTTATCATATTTTTCTCATTTGTATGGGCTTTATATCTTTCTAAAAAAAAAAAAAAAGCAATGAGTATTTGGTCTTTATCACGCAGCCCCAGGCACTCTTACACTGGACACAGAACGAGAGCAGCTTTTACTCTTTCCACAAGCCCTTATAGAGTAGATCTCCAACTCAAAAACTAACAAAGAAGACGAAAGAATGACATCCCTGACATCTTTCAAGAACAAATTAAGATGGTCAAGTTGTGTTTAATAATTCTTTTTAACTTAAATATTATAAAGATATGTTTTTTTTTTTCTAGAAATCTTTTTGTCAGTCCTCCGTGGAGTCTGTGTCGTCATTGATGTAGTCCTCCTCTATCGGCGTGCTGCCGTTCTGAGTCCCCCACTCATCTTCATCATACTCTATGCTGTCGTTGTCCTCCAGCAGCTCGTTGTCGAGCTCTGCTGCTCCTCCTGCAGCGTGCGCGCCGACTGCCGCTCCATTGGCCAGCAGCTCGGCGACCTGCTGATTTTCCCCCGGTGCGGGTGGGCCTGCGGCGGCAGCGTCCTGTGGCGCTGCGTAGCCCCCGTTGTTGTTGGAAAAGGCCGCTCTGTCTCGGCCATCGTCCTCCACGTAAACTCGCTGGTGGCACATGGGGCACGTGTCCTGGATGTAGAGCCATTTCCTCAGACACAGTGCGTGGAAGTAGTGGTGGCACGGCGTGATGCGGGCCGAGGCCGTGAACTCCTGGTAACA
Organism: Pseudomugil tenellus; assembly: GCA_037177515.1. Classification (NCBI taxonomy): domain Eukaryota; kingdom Metazoa; phylum Chordata; class Actinopteri; order Atheriniformes; family Pseudomugilidae; genus Pseudomugil; species Pseudomugil tenellus. The sequence continues at coordinate 21,097,053 of JBAMHX010000019.1, forward strand.
GATTGCGCACACGTCCTCGATGTCCCTCAGCTGCTCGCCACGCACCTCCGGCAGGGAGTTGATCTTTTTGACGGCGGTGCGACGATTGATGAAGGTCTTCCAGCCATTCTTAGCCTGCAGGTAGATGTTGAAGTAGGCGTGCAAGCACATCATGCAAGCCCGGATCTTGCTTCCTGACTCAAACATCATCGTGTAGGCGCCGTTTCCAAACATGATGACGCCAAACAGGAACTCAATGATGTTGCCTGTGGAGCGGACGTAGTACACATAGTCGTCCAGCTTCTCCCACAGGACATTGGAAAATCCATCAACCATGAAGAGACCATAGACTGTCAGGGACACCAACACCTGGGGAGAGAGATTTATGCCTCTTTAAAAATGCAAACATGAGTTTTATAAGCAAATTGTTTAAAGCAGGGCTGCTCGGTCCTGCAGGCAGCAGTCCAGGTTTTCAATGTTTCCCAGCTCCAACGCACCTGAATCAAATGAATCAGTTATTGTGCAGAACTTTATAGCAAGTATGTTGGAGCAGAGACACACTGAGAACCTGCAGGAGTGTTTCCCTCGTAGTAGCCCTGGTCTAAATCTAATCCAATCCAACTTTATTTATAGAGCACAGCAACAACACAAGCAATAAAATGATGTAATATATAAAATAAAAGTTATTAATAACAATTATACATAAAACAAAAGGATTAAAAAAAACCTGGATGATGCTGATCTTTCTACATGAAAAGTGAAAGTTTTATTAGGTAAATCTGAGTTATTAAATGACGTTCTTGGTCCACTGACTTAATACAACCGATTTTAGACTAAATGTCGTGCAGTGATTATTGGGAATAGTCAATCAGAAATCCACTCAGTGGTTATTTTTATTTAAATCATATTTTGTACTTATTTTTTTCTAATGTTTCTGTAAAGCACTTTGAATCACACAGTTGTGCTAGAAAAGTAAACTTGTCGTGCCATTATTGTCGTTCATTATATTATACGTTATCATTTCATCGTACCTCACTTGGGGAACTGACATTCTTGTACATGTGCTGTATGAATAAACCTTGAACCAGCTCCTACAGTTCATGATAACGATTATAAGAACAGCAAAGTGTCGTAGATGAGTGTAACTCTCTGGCCTTTACCGTGACTTCTCTGGTTGTTTTAGCAAAACAATTACAATACAGACAGAACAATCAGGAGGAGGCTTTTTAAACACACCCAAACAAAACAAACAGACCAGGATTGGCCAACTCTGGTCCTCGAGAGTAGCTCTCCTTTAACAAATCCGTTTTATGCACAGCTCCACTACTTCCTGAATTTAACACATCTCCTTATTTCCTGTTATTCAGGACTGATTCATCCAGATGTGTCTGACTTCAGAAACCACCAATTGGGAGTTTTCATGGGGCAACAGCTGATTTAAATCAGCAGGTAATTACACTTAATTAGAATAAGTCTGCTAATTAAGCCTGGTGTATGCTAGACCTTTAAGAAAAAAATGTACTTGTGATTTTACAATTGTGACAAGATCAGATAAAGAAATAACAGCTTTGGTATAATAAAAGAAAGCAAAAAAAAAAGAACTTCAGAGGTTAAATGTGTGTAGGATCAGATTTAATTATTCACATTTGTTAATTCAACTCCACGTTAATTAAAAGCTGCAGTGAAGCTTAACCAAAATTCAGTGTGTGGATATTTGTGATTAATTACGTATAAAGTACACAGATAAACCAAAGCACAGAAGTAACAGCTATCTGAATGCTGTACACCATGTTCACTGAGCTACAAGTGCGAATATAAACCTGGCTGATATCAAGTTCAGACAGCGAACACTTCATTATCACTTCTAACCGTTTACATGAAACAAAGGAAAAGTTAGAAAACTGATAGCATCTAAATTCTCTGCGCTCACCTTGAGACAGAGCTCGACGCAGAAAGCGGTGACGGCGAACAGCCAGGTGTTGAGGGCGTAGTGATGCCAGAGCGCGTAGCTGAGCGCCACAGGCAGCACAAACAGCGCCAAGGACACCAGCAGGACGGGGAAGTGGCGGCGAAACGAGGAGACGTGGGAGGCGCTGAGGGACATCAGGACGGGGTCTGTCATGCCGTGAATAAAGTGCAAAATGGCCGTCAGTAGAAGGCACATGTTCCGGCTCAGACGGACCTGTGGAGAAAAGTAAGACAAACTGGCACGATGTAGGAAAAATTCTGCCGCGTAACAGAAAATTTATTCACTAATTCTTAAGTATGTATGAAAACCTCAATATGATGTTTGTAGATCAGTATTTGCTTAACAAAAAGAAAAAACGGAACAACAAAAAACATGAACATCCTGCATCGAACCTCTGCTGCAGCAGTGGTCACTTTATGCTTACCAGACGTTCTTCTGGGTCCAGGCTGCTGAGACCAGTCTGCAGAGCCAGGATGAAGAACAGAACAGGAGCCACAAAGCCTAAACGCTTGTCCTCCTCCTCTGTAGAACCTTTAAAAAAAATAAACACTGAAATCTGAGAGGATTCTCACACTCAGATGGATCATTAAAGTTTGCAAACAGACTTGTAGAAATGAAACGGCTGAGTGGTACCTATAAAAGCCAGGATGCTGAGGCCGAGGTAGTGCGCCACAGAGGAGATGACGGCGCTCATGCCCAACACAGTGAGAGTGGAATCACAGCCAGAAATGATCAGGTTACTGGTCAGATCCCAGAACACATCCCAGCTCAGCAGGTAACCCTGAGGATGGGACGTCAGGGACATCTCAACCAAACTACATGACATTTTTAGTCAATCGGACTTTTTTTTTAAAGAAGCTAAATGGCTTTCTGAAGACTACGGTAACCGATGTTTACACGAGTCCACAACAAATCCAGCCAATTACTATGACAAGTAAAACACACTACTATATAGTTATATTGTACACATATTCCTACCTGTGCATCAGAGCTCCCATCTGTTGCACCTCCTGTGGCATCCCCACTCTCTCGTCTAACCGCCCGCACCACATAGACCAGTATGAGTGCCTGGGCAGTGATCCGGGTCAGCCAGAACACGCGCAGAACGTCAGGAAATCGGATTCTTTTCCACGTGTCCTCTAGCAGCAGTTGAAGTCCGTAGATCCTGTACATGTGGCGCACGAGCAGGTAGACATACCGGCACGAGTAGTAGAACCATTTGAGCCTCAATGCCAAACAAACGGCTGTGTTGAGAGCCAGCGCCAGACCCGAGAACACGGCCACCAGCTGCCTGACGTCTGCAGGAAGCTCTATCATCATCCCCCACAGAGGGATCATGATGTCTAAAACCACCAGCGCGGCAAACACCGACTGGAGATTGAGCAGGAACACGTAGCCCAGGCCCAAGATAAGCTGGACAGCGGCCATGCCGAGCCACAACGTGGGCCCGTTTCTGGGCAGTAATCGGAACCCCAGTGCTGCTTTGTAGTAGGCGCTGTAGAAGTCTATGTGCGATGTGGCGTAGTAGTTTATGAGGACGACCACCATGCCGATGAGGACTGCGAGGAAGAGGGTGTAGAACTTGAACAAGGCTTTCTGGGAGAGCAGCAGCACCACAGTGGAGATGAGGACACCTGAGACAACGCGTAGGACAGACACAATTAGTATCATAAAAATGAGTTGTTACTGCATCAGAGGGGTGTACAAAAGATAAAATGCCTCATGTAAATAAAAAAAAAATAGAAAAAGTATCAACTCTGAGCTGAATTTATGTAATTATAAACAGCCTTTACTGCAAATGATAATACAAATCCCCCCCCCCCATAGGAGGATTCACCTTATGTGTGAATCACATTGGAAAGGATGACACAATTACTTGAATTCACCACTAATTGCAATATTAAATGCCATGACTAATTCATCTGAAAGATTTCTAAATAATGTCACTTTTTTCATAAAGGTTTATGTTTAAAATATATCAGCAGATCATCACAACTCATGCATAGGTAAAAAAAACACAAGCTCCACATCCACTTATTGCTGCTTTGTTTTCCGTCCGAGTTGCAGAAGAAAGGTGTTAAAGAGGCAACGTGTGGAAGAAGAGTCATTTCCTCCAGAAAAATGGATCAGCTTGGATGTCATTGTGAAAGATGGCACGCAATGCCACAGCGAAAGGAAGGAAAAACATCAAATGCTTCACAGCCTGCTGGAAAACCAACTGTGTATGCTAAGTTTTTTATTTATTACTGTTTCAGCGTTATTTGTGTTGCAAAGAGCTGCTTTGCTGCTAAAATTAGCTGGAAATCAAAAGCTAGCCAGATGTTTTTGCTGCGCTTCCCAATTCTCTACTCGAGTTCAAAAGAAATGTTCAAAACATTTTACAGACAGAACTCTCCAAAGTCCAGGTAAAAGGCATTCAACCTCTACCAGGACGTAGGTAGAGGCATTAACATCACCGTGACAACCCTGCTTACTGGTAGGCTGCATATCAATAAACCCAGTCACACAATGGTTTCTCTACCACCGAGCCATCACACTAAAAAATGTTTTCTCCGTTGTGATGCACCCCGCATGAAGTGTGCAACATATCCATCTGTAAACATAAATAAAACATTAAAGTATTAACGCCTCAATCTTTAATACAACTGTGTATTTCTATGCCACTCAGCACAATATTTCCTATAACTTTGACATCATTCTGCATTTAATCATAATCAAGTTTTGATTAAAAACAATATTAATCTTTGACCCTGCAAGGAGTTTACTGTAATTCCTAGTTAAACTGGTCTTGTTTAGATACTTTTTTATGAGTTTAATAAAACATTATAAATAACTAGTTGGCTTATGTAACAATGAAGCAGCTTTTCAGGTTCCTTTTGATTCAACTTCCAGGCACACAGGATATTTTGGGGTCAGGGGAAGTTTACTAAAGAAAACTCAATTGGATGATGGAAGATACTTAATTTGGTGCTTTCCCTCCTTAAACCCAGAGCTTTTAACTAACACGGGGGATCGAAGAAGCACAAGGTCAACAAACTGTAAAACGTCGTTACATAACCTGCCTGCTGAGTTCATGAACATCTACTTATTTCTACCAATACTATTAAAATTAAGTGGCTTCCTGCATTATTACTACACTGAATGATCCCAGCCTTAGTCATTTTAATATCTACAGTACTGAGATAGAGCAATCAAGCAGTTCTTTGTACAAAGAAACAAATGTTGTCAACCACAGTGGCAGATTATTGCCCGTTCCTGGGAGTTACATCGGCTTCAGTCGGTCTGACAGGTGACAGATCCCACTGTGCAGGCTAACGTCACGGCTAGCCAGCTTCAGCTAACTAGCTTAGCTGTCACTACTTGACGTTGCTTGTTGACATTATCGCAGACTTAACTTTGTGTTTCAAATTACTCACCCATAACTCTGACCAACAGTTTTCCCATTACCCCGGTCCATCCTGACCCGGGGTCGTAATAAGAGTTAAAAATGGCGTCGATAATAAAAATGCACGGCACTCGTAGAGCCACGTCCAGCACCGCTAAGGCCTGCTGGCCCAACCGGGCTTGAGTGGACGCCATACGAAATAAATAGGGGAGGCTAACAGTACTGGTCAGCCCAAGCTATCCATATGAAATGAAAATGTGCGGAAGTCTCCCAAAAGTCTCTTCGTTTTGTCTGACGTTTAGCTGGCAGCTGGCGACCTGCTGCGGCTCGCCATGTTCGCTCAGCTCAACCTCCTGTTGCTTCTTGTTTTTACTTCATGTGGAGCTTCCGTTCCCTTTTCAGTCTGTCCGCTAAACCTTCAGCTGTTCCAGGAAATCCTTCACCAAACGGGTTCACGAATATCAAGTTTTTCTTTGGAATTAGCATTTACTGCTTCTTTCGCTTTGGGCGTAAAATAGAAGTTGCTAGGTTGAGACGTGAGGTCACGTGCATTCCGACGTATGTGGGTGTGGCAGCTGACGCTCACGTTTATTTATACTCTTATTAATTATTATTATTATTATTAAACTCTTAAAACATCATTATAAACTAATTGACCCCGATCCTTAAACTTGTGTATAATATATCATTATTTTAGTTTTTAAATTATATTATTAAGAATATTATATATTTGCTCTACATTATTTATTTAAATTTATATAGATGAAATCCAATTTTTTTTTATTCATTTAGCTATTTTTATGTTTTCACTGTTCTTGTATTACAATCTTAAATTTACTGATTCCCTTTCACAGCCTTCTTCCCATTGAATTAAAGTGATAATAATAATCATAACACATTTATCAAGGGTGCTTTCATGACACTGAAGGTCACTTTGCATCAAGATACAAATAATTAAGAGAAATACGATAAAATACAACAAAAAGATAGAAATATAAAAAATTATAAAGAAATAGGACACGTGAGGACTCATTTAGGAGAAGGATCTCATGAAAAACAGTTTGAAAAGATGAGTCTTATCTCATATACAGCTTAAGTTTGGATCTGAATACAGTGAATCAATATTGTGGAGGTCAGGGGGCAGTGAGTTAAATTATTTGGAAACTGAAAGCTCTGCTTCTAATGGAGGTGAGACGTGAATATGGTACAGTTAGACAGATTGGATGAGATCTGAAATGTGTGAAAGGGATAGATAATAGACGCCTTGTAAGAGGAAATGTGACCATGATTGACACAGGGAGGGCGTGAATGATTAATATTGCGCAGGTGTAAGTAAGCTGTACAGGTGAGGTTATTGACACAGGATGTAATCAAGGATGACACCCAGACTCTTCACATGAGAAGGACAACTAACAGTCACCACTGACAGTGTGAGTTTGGCTAGAGTAGATTTAGTACCTACACACAGAGTTTTATATTGTCTGCTGTTTAATCCGAGAAAGTTGAAAGCGAACCAGGATTTAATTTAATTAGGACAGTTAAGCAGGGATTAAGGTAGGAGAGTGGAATCTGGCTTAGAGGAGAGATGAAGGTGGGTGTCATCCTCAAAGCAATGGAAGTTAATAAGGTGTTTTTGTTAAATATGACCATGGGAAAGTATGTAAATGATAAATAGCTGAGGCCCAAGGATTGAACTCTGGGGCACACCTGTAGGAACTGAAAGTGAGCGGAATGCTAATGATTTTATTTTAACAAACCAAGTGGGATCAGATGATCTAAACCAGTTTAGCTGTTTCTGTGATGCAGATATTGGAGAGTCGGTAAAGAAGGATGATGTGTGAAACAGTCGCAAGCAGTACCCAGATCGAGAAGAATAGAAAATAATAGACCAGAATCAGCAGCCAGAAAGATATTTTAATTATTTTAAGTAAAGCTGTTTCAGTGGAGTGAAGAGAACAAAAAACAGATTGGAACTTCTCATAAAGGTTCTTATTTGCATGAGTGTAAAGCTGAGACGCAACCGTTTTCTCCAGAATTTAACAGAAAAACATGAGGTGGGATGCAGGACAAAGGCTATGTAGATTATTGGGAACAACACCCAGTTTTTGGTTTTGGTAAGTATCGGGGTCACTGTAGCTGTTTTAAAGTGTGAGGAGACGTCACAGCTAGAAGAGATTATTATTTGTGTGAAAAGAGGGGTCAAAGCAGAAACAGTGATCCTCATAAGAACAGCTGGGAGGGGGTCTAACTGGTGGGTCAGTGTTCAGTCTGGAAGTACATTTTGGATAACTGCAATGACATGTATTAACATGTACATCAGTAAATTACAACATTTAAGCCACTAGTTATTATATCCCCGAACGCGGATATAACGTTTTTTTTTTTTGTTTGTTTGTTTTTTTTTAAACCTGTCTTGTCCAGCATTGTTGCAGGCAGAATGATTGTCTGGCTGCTGTTTGGTGCCGGACAAAT
>JBAMHX010000019.1:21104957-21120037 GCA_037177515.1 Pseudomugil tenellus
TAAACTTTATTAAATCAAAACTCTTAATGCTGGACTCGACCGGAGGGGACAGAGAGAGAGAGAAAAGAGAAAAAAAATAAGAAGAAGAGTGAGGGGAGAGAGGGGGAAAGGTGTGAGGTGTGGGGGTAGGGACAACATATACCATACAAAAAACACAAACAAAAACATGTAATCCAAACTACTATACTACTATAACGGTTTCATCTCAATGCATATTCTATGTGTGAGCGCAATAACTCGAACAATTTCCATAATTGGAATTTGATTCTCGGTGTACACGTTTAGGTTCCCAGGTTGATGACTTGCATTGACTTTCACGATTATCAGATTTATGATTTCCCACCAGGTGGCGCTTTATTCACGAAAAATCAGATTTTTGGCTATATCTCTGGAACTATTTGTCTCATTTACCTCAAATCAAGTGCAAATAAAATGTCATGACCTCAGGCTGCATCCTGTCCTGATGCCATACCGGACTGGTTCAAAGTTTCCACACCAGGTGGAGCTTTGTGACTGAACACCAGTGGCATTATATTATTATATTATTGTGTCTATTAGAGAATTACAGCATAGGAGGATTGGGGGCGTTATCCCTAGCTGTCACTTCCGATGGCATAGGCCTTATTTTTAAAGCAATTTCCGACTGGGAAAACAACAGCAGTCTCCCAGATCAGGACTACAGTTGTTTTCGCAAAACCGGCTTTAACGGCTCTAATGGGATGCTTGGAAAGCAGCTACCCACAAAGCCTACAGGGATTTGTTGCAAACATCTCAACACCAGACACACAAACATCCTGACCTGACAGCTGTTGCTGTGGTAACACAGAGGATGTTCCTTCATCTTGTCATGATGTTATACCCGATAAGTGTTTGTTGGGAACACAAATGTTCTATCTATGTTAAATAAAGGGATTTGGCTTTAAAAGAATATTTATTTCCCAGGAAAGAATTTTAATTACTTTTATCATTTCAGGGTTGGAAAACTTTAAAAATGAGGAGGCTTTACCATCGACCAGTCATTCAGGCTCTTACAAGCACACATGCATTCATACATCTCTCAGTCTCTCCTGTAATCAACTTGAGTTGAAGAAGACTTTAATTGTGTTGTTGTAAATTGTATTGGCTAGCTCCAGTGGATCCTCCTTCCTTGCAGCCGCCATCACTTCAATAACTTGTCTGGAAGAGACAAACAGTGACATTTATTTATTTATAAGCTAATAAAATAAGGTTCTTGTTGGATCTAAAGAAATCGAGAGGTTTATAAAGCTTGAAATGTCTCTAAAATGACTCACATTATGTGACAAGGCTCATTCCTGTCCTTCAGGCAATGTCCTGCTTCCCATTTCTTCTTTGTAGGGAATGTTGTTTTAACATGCTTGGAGCCTGCATGGGTGTTCTTTACACCACACCAAGGAGCATCTGGAAGGACAATAAAGACAAAATGAAATAAAAGTAACCTAAAAGTTTGAGAAAAGTAATATATTTCCAGAAATTCAAAGTGACCTTGTCTTATTCTGATCTTGCCACAAATAATTAAACAATGTCTCTGTTCTGCTTTGATGGACAGAATTAAGTAAAATTTTAACAAACAATACAAAAGCTGTACTATAAAAACAAAGTCAAAGATCTTGCAGAGGTGGTACTGCTTCAATGACAATATGTAAACATGAATTATACAACAGCTGAAGATACTGAAGCATCAGGAATCTTTGTATTCATCATCCTTATACTGAATTTGTCTGCTGTCAAATAGCTTACAATTTGCTTTATGCCCAGCTCCACTACTTCCTGATTTAAGACAACTCCTTTGTTTCCTGTCTTTCATTACTGGATAAACTGATTAATCCAGGTGTGCTTGGCCATTGCTGTTGCGGTTACTGATGTCATGGATTAATCAGTTCATAAAGCCAATTAACTATATTTTACTCACCAGTTTCTATCATGAGCCTCTCGCTGGGAATAGACTTCATTGCTTCAATATTGGTCTCTGTTTTTAAAGAGCTGAAAAGTTGAAATGTTGTATGACTTTAAAACAAAGCTTTGACTCATTGATGGAGAGATAATGGCACAATTATTAAGTACAGTGTAATAAAACGCGTTAGTGGGAAATTTCCCCAATATTAAAACTTGGGAGGGAAAATAGTCAGTTTTACACTTTTTTAATTCAACATATCTGTCAAAGTAAATCAGTGTGTAGATTGTTTCCAACGATCCAACAACACAATGTTTGCTAAATATTTATTGTGTTTTTCGAGATTATTTCCAAATATTCTCACCATCCATTTATTCCAATATAGAGATCCAGGTCAATGAGAGCAGCAGCGTCTGCTGCCAAGCCATCAAATGAGTGGACCTGAAGGAGAAACGTACACATCATCACCTGGACTGATATCTGTGTTCCCCGGTCACCCACATGCTAACATTTTAAGTCTTATGGCAATCTTATATAAAAGTTTTAATAAATAAATGGTTTTTATATTTTTATTAATAGGAATTTTGCAGTGAGAATTCGACATCCGTTTTACTCATTTGAATGTATTATGTTTCCTAGATCCAACAATAAAATCCTACACAAAATAAAGGTTAAGAAACTTTTAAACAATTTTGATAAATAAACATTTGCCCCCCCTAAAAAAAATAAATACATAAAACAACAACAGAAAAAACAGGATGTATAATTTGTTCTCACCACTCCTCCAACACATCGGTCTCGATTTCTCTTCATAATGTCTGAAAACAAAGACACACTTATAACCTTTGTGTAATCTGGAAATCAACATGTAGATTAGTGGCCCCTAACCTTGGGTCCCCCAAAAAGAACCGGGGTCCCCCAAGCTTTTACTGAATAAAAAAATGAAGGTTATGTCCACAGAGATAAACTGAGTTGTAGTTAACTATTTTAACTCAATACTGTTGTTTTAGAACACACAAAACACAAACTTTTAAAGCCAAAGTGAACAGAATCGGACCTAAAAAGGCCAAACCTAAAAGTTTAGCCTTTTTAAAAAAGCATGTCTGAGAAATAACAATAAAGATGAATCATCCTTATTTAAAAAAAGTTATTTATAGATAGTTACCTCAAACTGGTTTAATGCATGCATTATGGGAAGAAGCTGGTAATTAAAAACAGATAGACGAGGGTGGGGCATGTGGTCCACAGTTTTAGGTAGTTGCATGAAGTAGGTCTTCATGGAAAATGGGTCGGGAACCACTATACTAAGTGTTTATGGCGCAAACTGACCGATAAACTCCTGATGGGAGTTTCTGCAGTGGAGGAACATCGGCAGCTTGGTCTCCTCTGCCAAGGCGAACTGTTTCTCAAAGTACCTGGAACAGACAAGACAGACAGGAAAGAGATGTAGACAATGAAGTAACAGAGCTAGTGAAGAACTAATGTTCGAAAAAAAAGGGATTGAACACTGGAATAAATAAGACATTATAATTATTTATAACTAATGATGAAGGTCACACAGTACATTAAGTTGTTATGAAGAAATATATTACATTTGTTTTGTTGTCAAATGATAAAATAAATAAATAACTGAAAAAAGCCTGATTTTCAACAGTTAAAATGATCAGAAAGGAGTTTTTCTAAGTACACCAGAGTCCAAGCATTTGATCTAATTTAAACTCAAGCATCTGCCATCTCAACTGCATTTACATGAACATTTATACACGTTTTTCTGCAGCTGCTTTGGAAAACAAGCTTGGAAAATATCCAGAGAACAAAGTCTGCCTTTATTCTCACATACACTAAATTACCTTAGATCTTCTGCTAGCTGATTCTTTTTATATACCGTCTATGGTTTTAACACGTAATTAATCAGGAGTTACACCTCTTTCCACAGGAAAATGGAAAAAAAAAAACACTACACGTGGGTATGACATGCACATTTCCCTACGAGATTAAAACTGTAGGTAGGTGCGCAGATTCCAGATAGAACAAGATGTCAGCGTCTTTTGGAATAAGAACAATTAAGAGCAATTAAGTTAATGATGCAGGCTAGAAATATGTGGATGGTGTAAGTCCGAAGAGTAAAATGCACTGAGACCTTGAGGATTGTAGCATTAATTTGCTTTGCTTGGAATTTATATTCACTTTTGCTTGTTTACTTTCATCTCTTTTCTCTGTTTGGTTGATCTTTGACACTTAAACACGCCTGGAGTTTACTTCATATTACAGAGTATGCCAGCGTGAATCCAACAAAACAATTTACCATTTAAGTCTTTAATGTAACTGGCAATAATATTTTGCTTAAATATTTTCATAGGTATGTATCAATTTGACTACTTGTGAATATACTCTATCTTCTTTTCTTCTTCTGTCCTTCAAAGATGAGAAGATGAAGTTAGTTAGGTACGCTATCAAGTCAGGGAAGCTTATTATGATTTGTGACAAACAACACATGATGAATTATCAGAGATAATAAAGTCTTTAAACAGATGAAAACAGGATAGTAGTTTTCTTCCTCCAAAAGAAGTAGCATTTATATTTACAGAATGATGTGTGATTTAACATCTGTTTGCTGGTGCAATCTAGACTAACTCATCCTATGTATAAACACAAGTCAGTCCCTTCCTTTACAAATTAAACCGGTTTGTTGCAGGATCAGGTTGCAATACTCACATAGACACATGCAAACTTACTTTAGCTGAGTGTCTTTAGGACAAAATTCCAACCTGTCAAAATCTAGAAAGAAAAGAAAATACTTCATCATCCCTTTACTTAGAGCATGTTTAGGTATTAATAAATGCTTAAAACAAATGTCTTTCCACACCTAGTCCACATTCTCCAATGGCAACCACCTTTCCTTTGTGTGCTGATGCCAGCTCCCTCAGGCCTGAAAAGTACTCGGATTCTCCATTCTGCTCAAACTCACTGCAGCGAGTGGGATGGCAGCCCACCGTGCAGTAGAACTCATCTGTAATGAAGACAAGAGCTTTTATATGAAAAGGGATGAAAGTAAAGTATTTAAATCATTGCGAAACAGTTTTTTCTTTTCCATAAGTAAAAAAAAAAATCAAATGAGCTCACATCAAGCTCTGCAATATGATGCTACTGGATGCAACTACACTGCAGATTAACCACAGAGTTTGACGCTGGTTCACATCAACAGACTTAATATTATTATTACCTCTGGTCTCAGCTAGTTTAAGGGCCTCCTTGCTGTCTTCAAGGCTCCCTCCTGTGATCATAAACTGCAGTAAAGCAATAAAATAAAAAAAAAGTATGATAAAAAGGCGCTCCAATTAAGCTTAAAACATTTTTTTCAGAAGCATGACAGCAAATCTTAAAACCAAATGTGTAGCTCAGTATGTTATGTTTACACCAATAATGAATGCATACTAGTGAATGTTTAATATTGTCCTTTTTACCTCTTAATTTTCAATACCTATACTTATACATTTTAACCCCTACAGGAAAAAAAAAATAAAATAAGATAGTGTTAGGTAAATAATTAGGTAAAAAAAGTTAATGTCTGCAGATACTTTGAAATAATTCCAAACATGTGGACAAGTCTATTTCCAAGCTCCTTATGCTGCAACTGATAGCGCGGTTTGGTGATGTCACAGCCACACAATTTATTTGTTGTATCAAACAAACATATCTGAAAATATTTAATCATTTTGAGTTAGAGCAGACATAGATAAAAAGTTTGATATATAATTTGTACATGTTGTGTAAAATGTGTCGTTAAAAAGAAGTAAAAACAGACACAGATAATTTCAGATATCACATTTTAATGCCGGTATGGGCCGATAGTATAGGTATGCTGATAATATCGGACATCTCTAATACATACACATCGTAAGCAGGTTTATAAGGATTCGTGGTGAGAAAATATTTTAAAGCTTTGCCTAATGATAACAGATGAAAACTAAGAGGAACTTACAAAGATATTGTCATAAAAATATAGCAGATCAGTATTATCATTCAATCTTTATTGGCAACATATGCAGTTAAATGCTTGTGCATGCTGAACATGAAACATACCTTTTCAACACCTGTTTTGAGAGCTCTGTCAATGATCTGATCGAAGTCATCTGCATGAAAAAACCCATAACTCAGACAAGCTCAATCCCAGCAGCCCACACGGCAGAATGTAAATCAGGTGTTTACCGTCATGCTTCTGCTTTCCACGGTAGAGTCCTCTGAACATGGGATCTGTCAGGTTAACGCCGATATCTGCAGAGGGGGGAAAATAAGAGAGAGGGATATTTCACCATGATTTAAAGGCAAATTTTGTTATTCAGTATTGTGATGTTAGTGAACCCTATTAAAGAATTTTTCCCTGTAATAGCTGCTATTCAAACAGAGTCTTTGCACAGTTTAAACTGTGACTTACAATGTAGTGTCAAAGTACAGCACAATGCATCTCTGTTGAATGGAACTACAGGTACACTTATAATAGATATCATAGTTCTTTGTCTTTAGTGAAAAAAAAAACAGGACATACACTAAATTAAAGCTTTGTTCTGCAATAAAAAACTGCAACACTTAACACATAACACAAAGAAAACTGTTGGGAAGTTGACATTTTTATACTGCCTTTTTAAACATGTTTGCACAGCTGCCCGTTGATGTTGTCAATTTTAGCATGGCTAATTTATTAGCTCACATGGTAACTAAACACAAAACTTGAACTTTTTACAGCAAAGAAAAGCAAATAATAACAATCGACATTTTTTACTCTTATCGTATGTATTACTGTCAAAAAAAAACTTTACCAACAAATCTGTACTTTGCCATGGTTGCAATATTTCTGAAAAGAATCACACTTGCAGCCTTCATTAATCCCAGAATGCAACAGTACCGTAATAACTGTAGAACGCAAGAATCATAATCACTGAAACAATTTAATGGATTGTCTTTACATCTTTGTCAAACTTTTTAGATAGATTTGAAGGATAAATATTAATTTTAAGTCATCTTCTGTTTCATAGATCTGTAATTAGAGCGTTACTGTAAAGACAAATCTGCGCCTTAGTTTTACGTTTACGGTATTTACACCCAAACGCCACAATATCCCAGAATCCCTCGCGCCGCTCGGCGAGAAGGTGACAGGGGACGGCGAGAATGGCCTCTGCCTATCTTACTCACCAGCAGAAAGTGCTGCGACTTTACAAGAAATCTTTAAGACACCTCGAATCATGGTGCATATTTCGGTAAGAATGGGTTTAAGAATGATGTAATGTGTAAACCTAATGTTGTGGTGAAACGTATTTGCTATGCTACTTAGCTAACTGGCAAGCTAATTGCTAGTCGCTGCTAGTCAGGGCACCCATTCCTCAAGCCTGTCCGCTCACTTTCAATGAAAGTGTTGTTTTGTTCATTCCTCTACCATTACGAGTAATAACCCTAACCCCCCTTGTCATGACTTATTTTAGTTGTAGTTTTAATGGCATTTAGTTTATGTTGCAGATATTTACATGGTGCCACCTAGTTTCCTTTTATTTTTTTATATATTCAATGAGAGGCACAGCAAAAAAAAGTTAAAAATAACTTTAAAAAACTCATTTAGTGTATTTGCCATTAACTTCATGTAGGTCTTGACACAAAATTGGCAAAATAATACATCAATATTCAGTGTTGTTAAACCTTTTATATGTGATTCATTTAATTACCAAATTATAAAATTGGAACAAGGTTGCCATTATGCATGATTTAATATACATTCTTGTAAAATTATTACCCTAAAACCTGTTGGACATTGTCCAGCATTTAACTTTTAATCATTAAAATTAAGTTTTAGTTAAATGTAATAGCTAAATGTACTATTTAATGTAGGTCTTTAGTGCTGTATGTGGGTGTATGTATGTATGTATATATATATATATATATATACATATATATATATATATATAGTGTACTTTTAAAGCTACAGTACCATTGACTGTATGTGTACAGCACTTTGTATACTGTTGTGTGCTTGATAAGATAGTAATAGTGGATTTATTGCGGAGGTGCCCAGATCCTCAAAATCTACAATCCTGCAACTTTTAGATGCAGGACTTTTTTTTCTCTATTACATCTAAATGAAATGTTTGAATTCCCTCTTCTGCGTGTCATCCATCTCTGCAGAGGTCTGGTTACTAGTCATTCATTTGGAGAAGGGTTGTAACTAAACGTTGCAGGATAGTAGAGCTCAACAACTAAACCTGGGCACTCTCGATCTATTCAATGGAAATCAGTTTTAAGTATTATAATATTGCAAGTTATTGTTGCTGTAGTTATTTAAACAAAGTTGTTGTGTTGTTTTTTTTCATAGAGATAAATACCGTTTCTATGCCTGCATGCTGAGAGCGCGCTTTGATGAGAACAAGGACGAGAAGGACATGGTGAAGGCTACCATGATGCTGAAAGCAGGAGAGGAGGAGTTTTGGTCCAACCAGCATCCTCAGCCGTACATCTTCCCCGACTCTCCAGGAGGGACGTCCTATGAAAGATATGAATGCTACAAGGTGATGCAGACTTCATGTTGACACGGGAACAATGATAAAGTGACGATGCTCATCGTCCTCATGCTACATAAGACGGATTGTCTGAGCTCCACTTTACTCTTGTAGGTTCCAGAGTGGGTGCTGGACCACTGGCACCCCTCGGAGAAGGCCATGTACCCTGACTACTTCTCTAAGAGGGAGCAGTGGAAGAAACTGCGAATGCAGAGCTGGGAAAAAGAGGTGGGGAGGGCTGTATTTTTCATACCATCTGTGATTTTAACCTTTTCTGTGACTCGCGTGTCTTTTCCAAAGACGGGTTAAGAGATAAACTAACAACATGTATATAAGACTGTCCACATATCATGACATAATATATAAAAACATGTGTTCAAACAATCTTTGCTTTTGTGCAGATAGTCATTTATTTGAATAGAAACCATGTTTTTACCCACCAGGTTAAGCTGGTCATCAGTTAATCGCAGAGTTGGCGTTTTGATCCACAACTGAAAGGCGAACCTTGTATTGTTTACAACACTTTAAACAAATTAAGGTTGTAGTCAGTTACTACCATGCTGTATATTTGGCCACCTGTCTGCTCGTTTAACTACAGCAATTTAATCCACCAGATGGCAGTAGAGCTTAATGGTTGGGATATAAAACAAATCAGATCTTTGCTATCTCAGCCCCAAAAAAGTGATGACATTTTTATTTTACTCTGAATAGTTTAATTTTATTATTCCGATGTTCAGATATACAGATTAATAAGTTGGAACATTGAAGTGAAAAATGTCCTGTTTTGTGCAGGACATAAATACAGCGGAGTTGATCCAACATTAGAAGATAAAAGTTTTAAGTAAAACATAACTTTCTCATAAAAAATGTTGACGATATTATTCTGCTTTCTCTTATTCTCAGTCACATTTGGGATAAAATAGTTATGTTTTGCCTTCATATTAACGTGCAGGGTTTTCACACACGCTTTTCTCTGATTAAATTGTTTGACAGTAGAACCTCCACTTATTTTAAAACGGGTCAAATTCATGTTTAAAAGTCTCAAGTAGTTTGTGTTTTAATCAAACAACAGTTCTTGGTTTTGGGGGGATGATTGTGTACATCTAGCTGCTAAACAACAAGCTACTAAGTAATTAGTCCCAGGAAACAAATTAAATTGTATGGAAATTTTCAACATTATATTGTGACTGAAATCGGTAAAGGGAATTTGAAGGCTGGATTTTAAGTTGTATTTTTTAAAATATTGTACTACCAAATCTGCCTATTATCTTTGTAACAAATATAGCATATTTTGATATTATTTCACTCCTTTTGATCCCATGTTTGACTAATTTGTCCCTAAATTTAGATTATAAAGTTTTTCACATGTTATATTTTATTTATTTGGCGGAATGTGGCTTTTAAAATGAATAATTTTCATGGTCTCTGTTTCTACTAAAGAAACCATTAAAACTAAATATTAACAATAAGAAAATAATAAAAACTAGGCTTCACACAAATCCAACCTCCTATTTTCTGTAAAGATGATGTTTAAATTAACCTGAGCAGCTTTAAATAAATAAAATAATTTGCCTTAACCTACAGAAGCCCTGATATATTTATCACCTTAAACATTGGATACAGTGGATATACTTTTGATAGGAAATATGTTAAAAGTCATGAAAAAGTGATGAAATTACCTGCCTGACTTCAGTACTGAAGTTGATCTCCATCCTTGTTCGTTTGCTTCCAGGTTGCTCAGCTGGAGGCAGAGACTCCAGCCGGAGGCCCCAGGACTGAAGCCCTCCCTCCTGCCCGCAAGGAGGGCGACCTCCCCCCTCTGTGGTGGCAGTACGTCACCCGACCCAGGGAGCGCCCCACATAAGTACCTCATCTCTCCTGTGGTCAGTCAATCCTGTAATCTGAGGGGGACTTATCCCATCCACCAAACAGAAGCACCGCGACAAGCTGACCTATTTTTATCGCCCGTCTGAGTCATTTTTGAAGTTCACCTGTGCAGGTAGAATGATGAAGAATCCATCAAAGCTGAATTCACCGACTCTTCAGGAATCTGATTTAGGTGGCAGGTGAAAGAGAAGACTTGTAGATGTCCCATCTATTATCTGTAATAGTTCCAATAACTAAATAAATACATGTGTTAAAAATGTTCTGTATGTGTGTGTTAAGTTCAAAGAAACATGTTTTTCTGAAGCTGTTTTACTGGCAGTTCATATGTTTTTAAATGATATAATTAATTAAAATAATTGCTCTTTAAAGCTGCAGCAGTTTAACAAAAATAGAAGGTAAGTGAAAGAAAAATGTATATCTGCCAGTCACAACAACCATTTTTACTATGCGTCACTGTAGGAACAAATAACTCAGGTTTGAGCTTTAAAACGGCAGTATTTCATTTGTTAGGTACGTAATGATCATTTGAGATAACAGAAACTTTAAAGCACAAAAAAATTTAATGTAGTTACCTGTAGTGCAGTTACTGTTGCACCTGTGGCAAAAATGTCTGGATGAATTTTGGCAACTGATGACTGCCGTCCTTTTACAACCTTGATATTTGAAGTAGTTTTTATATCTATCAGGACTTTTATATCTAAATGTCAGGACTGGTGTACCTGTAAAAATCCCTCAAACTTGTACGTCTCTTAATAAGCTAACTACTCAACACTATGAGTCTTATTCAAACTCTAAAACAGCTGGAAACAAATTAAATCTCCATGTATGATTTATTAAGGAACCAACGTTAACTCCCTGTAGTTTGTTGGGAAAGTCATGTATAAAAGGAACAATAAAGCATACAGGGACACTATGTTTAGGCAGTACAGTAATGGTACTTTGGCAGCTCGTTTTGGAAGCTGCTAGCTGAGCTTCAACTTGTTGCGTGACAACGATGCTTTGTCACTATGGTGACAGGCGTGGCCTGAAGTTTCGTGGCCGTATCATCATGGTGACCGTCTTCAGAGAGTAGAAGTCTGAATTCCTCCAGGAGAACCACACAACGCCATCAGGCCCCAACAAGTTGTGAGCTTTCAGAGAGTAGCGCCCCCCCTGGAGGAAACAATTTTAGTAATCAACATTTCTAAAGGTCAAGGGTCACACTGTAGCTTTAAACATAAACATGAAGCAGAAAATAATAAATTCACACATGCCCAGTTGCAACTCAAAGTGCATAATGTTCTCAGACATGCCTCAGATAAGCAGTGTAAACACACCCGCCCACCTTGTAGTAAACTCCATTGAGGTTGGCATAGAAACACTGGTGGAACCACCAGCCTGCGTGGCTGATCTCAGCACAGATGTTCCCCGTGTCCGGCGTGCTGAAACCATGTTGGTTGTGGTACCAACCGAAAGAATCCTCCACCGTTCCACTGAAACCAGACACGTGGAGGCGATAGTCATTCTCCTCATTATCTATCCTGCAGGAGGAAGTAGATAAAAAACAGTTTTCATGTACTTTTAAGAAGTAAGACATGGCTGAAATACTGTTAATATCATTTTAAACTAGACCATAAACTTGCAATATGATTTTCTTGGTGGAGTAACTTTATATGAATTTCACAGAGTGGTTGTAAACTCTGTCCCAAGCAGATTATACAGTTGCATCTCTGTGTTTTTACAGAGCAAAAAGGAGGCTTTTTATGTGACTAAAAGCATCTTAAATGAGTTAATTCAGTCAACGTATTAGTTACAGCATGCGTCAATAACATATCGTTCAATCAAACAATTGTTCTCAGTTATAGACATTATTTGCTGAATTTCTTACCTCATTTGATCCTGTTTGGATTCATTTCTATAAAAGGAGGTAGAATAATAACGGAACAGAATAAAAAGAAATTCTGGCTTTGTCAGTGACTGTACACACAGCCAATGATAAAGACTAAAATAACCTTTACATAGATTACTATTAATGTTGCATAGACTAATTAAAAACAAGAATAATTGGCTAATCTAATTTAGCTGGATTAAAAGCAGACATGCTGCTGGTTAGGAAACAGTTCCCTGGTTCATGTTTTTTCTTGTTTTTTGATAGAAAAGAAAGCGGATGGCTCTTTAAAGACTAATTGTATTACAAGATCTGGCACAAATGGATTTTTGCCATTACTGGCTTTTAAAAACCATTTTGGACACAAATCTTTCTTCTACGTGCTCAATAAAGTCTGGAATGAGATCCTACTGCACACCAGCAATATAACCTTGCAAAAAAGTAAAAAATGTGTCTGTCAGAAGATTATTTCTACAAACTTTAAGGTTGCATCGAAGCCCCTTTTAAAGACCTTCATTATCGATATGTCAGATTTTATTGTTCTGTGTTGTCAGGATTTCTGTGTGTTGGACAAAATTATTATACTGAGTGAATTAGTTTATTGGTTTTTTTATGCTTTTTTTGCTAAAAATCTAAAATAAAAAAGATAAAATAATAATAAAATAAAACAAAATAAATAATAAAAAGGGAAAATGACCTTGAAGCAATACCACCTAACTTAACACTTTCTTACTTGACGGCAAATCATACAATCTATTGCATTGTTAGACACATAATTCAATAATGAATTCAAAAGCCCCTCTCTCCCTAACAAAGGCTAATGCTAACCCTGCATTCCTCCTGTCTCTTCTCTGAGTTCTTGGCAGAACGTAAAAGTCAGTGAAGTGTTGACTCTAGGTTTATATTTTGCTCTGAAACTTTTTTCTTTGTTTTCCCCATTTCCTCCAGAAATGGCTGCATTTCAGAGTCATTAAAAATGTTCTCTGGATTCACATCTAGTAGCCGGCGTGTGAAATAATGCCATAAAGTAAAATGCTGCAGATGCTCCAGGCTGGAAAAAAGGCAGCAAAATTCTGTTTCTCAACATCAGGAGGCTCCGGGGCAATGACGGCTTCAGGTATGTACATAAAGAATGCCAACGTCCCATTAAAACGAGTCAGAAAGATGATGTTGTATGTTAAAAAGTTATAAAATGTTGCTTTAAATAGATAAATACTGTTGTGAGTGTATCTAAAACAATGAAGCATAAACTAGTATACAGATACCAGTACAAGAAGGACCAACAAAAACACTTCAATACTTTTACTATTGATAGTATTTGTTTCCATCATCTACCCTCGGTCTCTCTGTGTACCTAAAGGACTGGTACAAAGCGTGTCTGTTGACGCGGCTCCAGTCCTGCAGGTCGATGCGCAGGCTGTAGTGGCCCTGGTTGGACAGCAGGTGAAGGTGTTGGTTTCCCAGCCAGTGTTCACCTCGTGCTTCACCAAAACCGTTACGGTACTCCAACCAGCCGCGGTTAAAGCTTACAGAGCCATCACGCCGCCGCTGAAACACCGTCCAGCCCCCACCTGGTGCACACATGGATACGCATACACAAAAAAGTTTTCAACCTTACACACACGGAGGATTGATTAATTCAATAGTTAATAAATATTCGTTAAATCAAATAGATCAATGGACCCCTGATTTAATTAAGTTTAAGTCTTTATTAAGTTTGGCAGTTTAATACTTAGACGTATTGTTTCTATAAATACAGTAAAATATAGAAATCAGAAACTTTGTAACATGACATTTCCTCCCATTGCATGTCTCACCCTCTGTGTCCATGTCGCAGTAGACCGGCAGGATGGTGCCGGGAAACATAATGATGGTGTAAACACCAGAATGCCGAACACCATTATGATACAGAGATGCACAATCTGATGGACAAAAAGACAGGTAGCGTCCACCTGAAAGGGACACAGAAGCAGAGAGTGCTTAGTGTGCAGCGTGTGGTTACATTAAAGGCCAATTAATGTGATTTATCATCAAAAACTAAACTTTACTTAGTATCTAATCACTATTCTATAATAATTATCCTTTTACTCTCAGAATGAGCCATTTGTGTCAACTTGCTGTGGGGCCATCCATACAGAACCTTTTGTCACTATTTTTTACTACGGTGTCTCTGAATGGACAAACTGTGTGAAAGGACAACTCTCTGAGCTTTTTACTGCAGTGGCTTAGTTTGATAAGTACCATACCAATATTCATTTTATTAGAGCTGACAAATATTGAAGTACAGACTTGGTATCGATATACCTATCAATAGCTCCAACATACCTGGCTAGTATTAAATGAATCTAACAGCCTATGAAGTTCTAAAAAGTTACTTGTTAATATGAACCAGGTGTGTTGGAGCAGGGATGCATTGAAAACCTGCAGGAATGCAGTTTAATAAAATAAAAGCGTGCAAAACTCTGCTTTTCAATTATTTATGGAACTATGTGTCTAACAAAGCAATATTTTACAAATTTTATCAACCAGCACTTTAAAAAAGACGTAACACAAATGCAGCAAAAACAGTCAGACATATGAAATTGTTTATGTTAAAATGCAATAAGATAAATCTGCCAGGAACTATCCTAAAGCTGCAGAATTAAACACATAAATCTGTGTCTTTTATATTCATGTCACTGCTGTAAGTATTCAAACAATGCTGAATATGCACATAAGCAAGGCCGCCTTATTGCACGGGCTTACCTGGGCTGAAGCCCAGGGGCCCATGGGATCAATGGGCCTATCATTTCGGGACTAAATTAAATTAAAACTCAGATTGTTGTGTAATTTGTCAACTCTCATCAATCACATTGTATGAGAATTTGAGACG
>JBAMHX010000019.1:21164286-21183621 GCA_037177515.1 Pseudomugil tenellus
GTCAGTCTTTATTGTCCCATTAAGTAATATTGAATGATCTGAAAAATTTCTGCATTAACAGAGTGAGTAATTTTCTTTCAGCATTCCTTCCTGCTTTTGCTGCAGCAACAGTGTTGCTTTTTGTTGCTTTTTTTAAACGTTTTGTGTGTTTGTAGAGAATGATAATCTGCTGCTCCATGGTAAAATACAATGCTCTGGGTTTATCCATGTTTGCGATTGGTCAGGACCTCCAAGCACCACCTTTTTTATGTAAACGGGCACTCATCCTAAGTGGAAAGGTCTGGTGAGTTGATAACCAGCTTCGTAGTACAGCTTATCCCAGTTCAAGAGAATGGAGATATGTTCGGGTTGAGTTAATCATGCTTCATAGTAGAGGCCTCTGGTTTGATTGGCGCATTTGCTTCACCTGAAGCTCCCCATTAGCCCTGTGTATGTCCTTGGTTTCATTTATCTGTAGTCAGTTCATTGTCAGGTTTTCAGTGTGTTTCACTTGTTTTGTTGGTTCTTCAGCATTGTCCATTGTCAATTTCTCACTGGGATTAAGCATTTCTTCCTGCAACTTCCTGCCTTCTAGCTTGCTGCACAAAGTCTACTTACTCCAAAAAATGTGACAAATAAATATAAGTCACTTATTTTGTGTACATTTGATATTTTGACACACTGAATGCACGATTTACAACTGAGATGTGTATTACATTTATTTTGATGTACAAATTGCATAATAAGTTCATTTAATTAAAGAAGTGAGCAGACATTTTCAGTTTTAAAATCAATTGTGAGACTCCTTAGATAAATTTTAGACAACACTAATGTGTCCAAATGTATGCAGTATACATGCAAATAATAAGTACATTATGTTTATTTAATAAAAATTTCAGTATGTTGTGAGAAACATGCTGCAGCTAGCAAAAGCTTGCAGCTAGCATGTAGGTAGCTGCAAGCGAGGTATAGCTAACTTCTTCTTTTAGTTGCAACATAGCTAACTATCTAGCCCAACTTTTAATCCAGGAGTATGGAGTTAAATGTTGTGTTTGTTAAAACAAAATTCAATGACAGTGTTCAGTTAGCTGGCTGCAGGCTAACTGTACCTTTACAGCTTGATATCCATTTCTGCAGAAATATTGCAACATGCATGTTTCGATGTGCAGTTCTATTTTAAAACACATTGCTTTGCTTGATATAATGTCCCTGTGAGACAAAATTGTGAGGTGTAACATAAGTAAGTATAATGTAGTGTAATGTGAATTATAATGTAATTCATATGTCTATGAATTATGCTTTTTACACATCTGCAGCTTTATTGTGGTCAGAGCTAAGCACAGCTCGGCTGATTCAGTGTTTAAACAAATAATCTTCTCATACACGCAGTTTTGCTTGTTATTTGAGTAACAGAAGTGGCTGCTAATCAAGAAGTCATATTGATTATCTTCTGACTATCGTCTTTCAGCTGCTATGGTTGAAAGACAGCAGAACTGAAACTTTGCTACCTACTACCCATTTGGCAGACTTCAGCATACAGCCATGAATGCTCCCAACAGGACCTCTGAAATACAGGCACTTAGTTTGAGTGAGCCTTCACCAGCTTCATTAACTTGCATGATGTCACCTTAGCCAAAACCCATTGCATCAGTTACTAAAAGCAGATGGAGGTGAAACTAAAGGTGCTCATTACAAGGAAACCAGCCTGGGTTGGGGTGAGGAAACTAGACTGTCTTACAGAGGCTGAACAATTCTTAAGCAGACAAACAACCAGTTGGAATGCTGTCAAGACATAAATAAATTAATCTTGTGACTTTCAACTTCAAAGTACCGTGATATGTGCAAACAAATACAGCCAGTGCCCAGTGATACTCTCATTATATCCTAAGACAAATAATTCCTTAGCCTGGGCAAGGCAGAGTGCTTTACATAAACACGTTAAAAGCATTACAGCGGCGCGCAGGAAGCACTGAAAACAAACTTTTAAAAGAAATGGATGGGTAAATGGGTTGGGGGGGTTATATGAGGGGCATCTATGTGTGTTGGAAGGGGGGGTGGGGGGTTATATGTGTATGGGAGGGGTGACGTATTTGCTGGAATGCAAGACTAGTGCACTAGGGTGTGGACTTTCCCCCACCAGGTGGCTGTCAGGTGGTCCTGGTCCTCTGTAGGCATTCTGTAGGCCCTCGGTCCATAAGGGTGGAGGTCTGCTTTTTGGCTCTTGGGACCTTAGGACCTGTTTTCTGTCCGATCTGGGCAGCCGGTGCCCGGCAGGACCAGTGTTTGCTGGTCTTGTCCACTGACTGTCAAGGCTCTGGCTGGGGCCTCCCTCTGTCACCTCCTGGGGAGATGCTGGGATGCTTCTTCAGAGTAAATTGGCCAGGGTCTGTGCTTGGAATGATGAAATGCATGAAATAAAATGTTTAGGTCTCACCCTGGGAACACAAAGATTTGACCCTAATGACCTGAGGGATCTGGTTGGTTCAAGCAAACAGATTATAGTTGTAAAAGGAAATACAAGAAAGTCATTATTCCCAACTCACCTTCCCCTTACTCCTTTCTCTGTAGGGACTGTAGGACCCTTTTTACCCCAGGCTATGACAGATCTCCACATTCAGTTAATCATACAGCAAAACTTAGCTTAAACACTTGTCTCACTTTGACTCAAAGAACATGGACTAAATGATGCTATAAAGCGTTAGAACAGTCATACAGAATAGATCTAGTCTTTCACTCCAATTCTCGCTCCCTTAACTTATTCCAGACTGCAGATATCTCTCTAGTTTAGTTTCTTCCCCAGCTAGGTGGGCGATATCTCCTCAGTATGTTCTGGATCTAGCCCAGCCTTCTTAACTCCTGAAAGTCCTCATCTTTGTAAGTATTTTAAAAAACAATATATGGGACTCCTTATGATGCAGAGCCCCCACCTGAATTATAACTGGACTGTACTTTTTCAGCCCTGTTGCTTCACAATCATTCATTGCCTTTTATAAAGGCGAATGTAACTTTGACACAATATATGAAAATTACAGCATCCAGGTCAGAAATCTTGTTGTTTAACTCACTTTTTACAGTTTTCGACTGAAAGGCTGACAACAAAGGCCATTGCTTTGGTTTGGCTTCAGCTCTACCTGTTATACAGAACTATAGTGTGAAAACTTTCAGCACTTTACAGCAAGATGTCAAAGCTCTACTGAAATTTCCAAATTAGCAATAGGATTGACTGACCTACTCTAATCTGCAAAGGCTGCAAAAGGTAACAAAGCTGCAGAAAATTAGAACCAGAATCATCTTGAAGCATGCTGTTTTAATCCTGCATAGCCATGCCTGTCATGCTTAGAGAAGCCATGATAAACATTATCAATAAAGTGATTTTTGTTCAGCTTTAGGTACTATAGAAAGGTTTCTCAATTCATCACCACCTTGGGAGTTTTAGATGTTTTCCTACTCTAACGCACCTTATTTAGGTGGATGGACGTCCTCACTGGGCTTTTTGCAAGCCTGCTAAAGTCATTCCTTCCAGCCAGATGTGTAAAAAGGTGCAGAAACATCTAAAACATGCAGCCATACATGAGGGCTGAAACTGAGAAGCTCTGCTTTAGATAATCTTGCACATTCCCAAGCTGCTTTTAATGACCTTCATGTGTAAAATATCTAGTAAACACAGCAAGCCTTCTGCCAAAAGAGAATTAGTGGCAAATCCTGTTTCATGTAGTGACCAAGGCTTCCAACCTTCATCATTTACTTGCCACATTTTTGTTCAGTGAGACATCAGGCTCTTGATTCTGACTGGTCTCCCTCCTCCTTAGTAAAGACAGGTGATCTAATTACCATTAGTTTGGCCCTTGAGAGTTCCCCACCACACACTTTTCCTGGAAGAAAGTATGGAAATCCACTTTGATGCTGCAAGTCAGATTACAGGATGTCAAGAAGGTGGACCAAACAAGATCATCTCTCCCGGCAGACCAATACCTGAGCTGCTTCATGTCGAGGCTCAACACAAACCTTCTTTCTCCTTGCTCTGTCTGCTTCAAATCCACGTGATCTGCTGCTCCTCCTCCTCATTTTCATTTTAGAATGTCATCAGCACTGAGGCCCAAAATGGGATCCCTAGACCTACCAATGTTGCACATTTAGATCTTTAACCTACTCTGATTGAAAAGAATGAGTGATTATTGTATGTTAATCACACACAATGACACGTTGGTTCACGAGTACCAGAGCAGGAATGCAGCCATCAGAGTAGAAGGTCTTCAGACTCGGGATTGAGATTCTGAGAAACACAATGCTTGTGATCAGTTTTAGAACGTTTCCAAGACTTCAACCAGCTCTTCTGTGCAATGTTCTTGTAATTTTTTAGTTGAAAATAAAGTTACCAAGGTTCATAAAAATCTTCACATACGATTTTGAAACAAATTGCTGCTTTTGACTTTCGATCCAGTTTTCTATTGTATCAAGTGTGACGCACGTTTAACCTAACCTGCTCTAATTCCCTAACGAGATTGCCTGTCCCCGGATATCCCATTAAACTCCGATTAACCAGGCTCAGCTTATTAGCTCTGCCAAACCAATTCTCCCCCCTGTCAACCTCCACAACAAACTATCCATCCACTTGAAGACCAATGCCTGCAAAGAAATGAGTGAAATCATGTTCATATGTCACTTTCATTCCTATGAAATGTTCCTGCTCCTCAAAAGAAATAAATCCAACTTTTGGAATTAGTTCAGTCTTTGGAAAATTTTCCTTCCCCAGGACCAAACAGGTGCAACCTCTTTGTCTCTCTAAGACACTCACAGCCGTTTTCTTCCTGCCATCTTCTTTCTCCTCTTTGCTCACTCTTGTCAATTGACCTCATAACCTGATTTTCCTCCTTCCAATCAGTTTACCTGATTCTTCTCTCACCCTGTTTCTCTCCATCTCTCCCCTTCTCTCTCTGTTTCCATCTTTGAGCTTTATCCCTTCATCCCTTATCTCCTTCATCCCCTCCAATCCTCATCTGTTCTTCGCTGTGGAGGAAGGGAGGGAGAAAGAGAGAGTTTTTTCACAAGTAAAGTTACACCTGCAGACTGACGGGGGACAGCCTCAGAGGAGCCAGCGAGCAGATTGTGCAACCCGGGATTGTAGAGTCAGAAGGAGTTCGGAGGGGAGCAGCAAACCGGAGGTGTCTGGATCCAGGAGCTGCACAGGTGCAGGAGAAAATAAGGTTCCACGTTGTGCGTGGAAAAGGTGGGTTTTCTTCTTTTGTGCCTCCCTGCAGGTCTTTGCCAGAGGAAAAAGTTGGGATCTAACTTGAGGCTGTGTTGGCAGGATATCTGAATTTTTTAGCTTGTGTAACGAGAAGTTCAACATGAAAGATTAACTACGCCTACATAATGGATTTGATTTTCTTTTTTAATTTATCTTCTCATTCATAAATCCATAAAATGCAGTTGCATTTTTTGGGGAATTTCAAATGGTTTACGAGAAAAAAAAAAGGTTTTTCTGAAACCTAAGCAGACATTCGAATACTTCCCAAAGCACACATTTAATGCATTTCCTTTTCTTGAACCACAACTTGTCATTGCTTTAGCTTTCTTGAAGGTGATCTTTAAATTGTAAGCAAGCTGCCAAAGAGGATTGCTGCCACAGGCATGGCAAGTATAATCTGTCACCCAAGGCCAAAACTCAAACAGCTTTGTGCCTGTTTGGTTTCTGTTGAAAGGATTTACTTCTTCATGACAGGAAAACAAAACGTCCTCGACTTTTTGTGTTCTGTCCTAAACGACAGGAAGAATCTGTCATGTGCTGCTTGTTAAATGCACCGAAATTTAGTGAACAGCAGAGAAGGGTGAAGTGGTCCGTGCTTTTTACTCTTAAAGACCCTCTTCCTCTTCCACCATCCACATCGCCCTCCCTCCTTCCATCACTGATCCCGGGGTAAAGAGCAGTCAGTAATCGGATGAGAAGAGATTTGACCGGTAAAGCTTCCCTTAAGATCCCCTGCCGGGACTTAAAGCCCTGTAGAGACTCACCCCAAAAACTGGAGCTGCTGTCCCTCCTGTTTCCGGAACCCTTGGTCCTACTTCCTATCGCTGCTTCAAGCTTGTACGCAGCATCCTGAAATTTCATGGTAAACGTTTAGAATCTGTAGAAATATAGTCGCTATTGTCAATTTCTAAGTTTCTTTTCAACCTGCTGCTTTTTTTATTCATATTTTACTGTTGAAAAATATGGTTTTAAGCCTAAAATAATGTGAGTCAGTTGTCATTTTAGCATTAATTGCACTTGTTCCATCATCTATGGAAGTGCAGGACTTTAGTTATAAAAAAATCCTGAGTCATGCAAGTAAGAAATTAGCATTGAATTAGCCAGACGTCTCTATCCTATTAGAGGGTATTAGGCCCGTGCATTACACTACTGCATGCACGGCTTTTGGAAAATTAATATGATGTTAAAATTTAAAAATACAACTAAAATGAAAAAATATAACTGTATGGGGGGGCTCTTTTGTTCATTTTAGTTCAATCCTGCAGAAGTTTACTGAGCAGTAAACCTTCTGACAGGAGGGAGCACACCCCTGTTGTTGGTGCATAATTTACAAGTTAGTTTGCAAATGAGCCCAGTACAATATTAACAATGAGTAAAATGTGAAAATGAACTTTTTAATGCCTATATATGTTTTCACAAATCAAGAAAAATGTGTTGAGTTGACCTAAAAATGACTAACACTGAATACATTGCATCTGTTACGGTACACACTAAGTTACAGGTGTAGATAGATGCCTTGAGAAAAACTCTTCTTCAATCAATTCTATATTATGCATTATCTGTCCTCGTCTCTTGTCCATTTACTTTTCTGAAACCTGCTATTGTCGTGTTCTCTTCTCTTTCCTACTATCCGCCTCATTTACAGACTTCACCAATTCCCTTCCTTCATCTTTGTGTCATGGCTGACCTGCATGTGACCTAAAAGTACAACTTGAGTGTGAGATTATATCTGTCAGTTGTGCCTAATCTTTTTTACAGACTCGATGGTGCAGCAGCAATCCAAGTGTTCTACTTTGAGGTATCAGGCCACAGAGTCATCATTTAGACACCTCTTTGGATCTTTGTGTAACCGTGTGTAATCACTGCCGTGCCAAGCTGCCAGGGTCAGATGAGAGGAAATTCACAGCTCTTGTCCGAGAAATGTTGGATTAAAGGTGTTGAACCGTGTGTTCCAACTAAAGTTTTTTTTTCTCTCTTCTTTTTCTTTGGTCCCTTCTTCTGCTGCTACAAAGTGACTGTTCATTTCCTGTCAGTAACATCCCGTTACAACTGTTGCCATGGCAGCTGAGAAAGCTGAAATGGATGCACTGAAAAAGGAGTGCGATGCCCTTCGTACTCAGATTGAGGTCAGTATATCTTGCATTTTGTGGCCAGTCCAGGTTTGATTTGCACTTTTAAAAAGGGCATTTTTCCCCCTAAACCACAAAGAAAACTGTTTGTTTTAATAAGATAAAACCACATTTTCTGTTCTGGCGATGGCGTTTATGTTAAATGTGTGTCATTAAGACTGTAAATACAACTAATGATGGAAAGAAAATGAATCCTGTTCTTCTTTCTCTGACTTTCTGGATACTAGACGGCTCGCAAGGCTGTAAACGACTCATCCATGTCAAAGGCAGCAGGTGGTGTGGCTGCCGTGGGGAGGGTCCAGCTGAAGCTCAGGAAGACACTCAAAGGTCACCTGGCCAAAATCTATGCCATGCACTGGTCAGCAGACTCCAGGTGAGGATGAGGAGATAGAGTAAAAACATTAAATGCGTTCTACATGTTGGTTATAAGACGTATTTATTTATTTGAAGGGAAATAAATGTGCTGAAATGTTAACCTTTTTGTAAAAAGAAACTGCCTTAATTCAATAAATTGTTTCAGCAGTTTCTTGAAAGTAATTTATATCATTTTCCTTTGTTTTATTGAAACTAATTTGGCTTCAGTACTATGTTCCGTTGTTAAACACAAAGTGACTATGACTGTCTGGAATAACATAAAGTTACTTAAAAACTGTACATTTTTTTTCTTCTGGAAAAAACACAGGAAATTAATCAACAGGTTAAACAGAAGACCATTAACATAAATTATCACTTGTCACTCATATCCATGATACCGAACACACTTTGTTTAAAGAAAATTAAGTAAAAGTCATTAAAAGATGGTATACCCAATAATTTAAATGTTCTTAGAATCTGTAAATTCATTTTTGTTTATTTTATTTTAAATAGTTTCCATTTATTTGTTTGAAAGTCTCCATTTCATAAAGCATATTTGCTTGTTATGTGCCACAGGCTTTAAATTACATTTATATATCGGAATGTGCTGCGAAAAGCAGTTTGAGTTTAATATGCACATAAAACTGTTTGCATATTGTCACATCCCGCTATCTTGCTGCCACATGCATTATTTCTACGCTATATTAATTATATTTTCTTGAGAAAAAATAAAGTTGCGTGTTATTTTTAAGTCTTCTTCAAATACCTGCATCGTAACTTCCTCCTTTCTCTCAAAGGCAAATGGTCAGTGCATCACAGGATGGCAAGCTCCTCGTTTGGGACTCCTTCACAGGAAACAAGGTGATATTACTGATATGATTAACTGTCTAAACCAGAGTGTGACAAGCGTTGTAAAGACAACGAAAGTAAATTAATCTAATACATTCATTGTCTATACTGTTTATTCCAAAGCAGTATAGACAGTTGGAAGTAGGCTCCACCCTGGCTGGACAACAGTCTGTTGCATAGCCAACCCACAACCACAAACACTCATCTTAGAGGCAATTGTAGTGATCAATTAATCTAACATGCATGTCTTTGGTGTGTGCGAGGAAACTGGAGTACCTGGAAAGAACCCAGTGTGGACAAAAGCATGCAAACTCTACACAGAGGCTCAAAACAGTGACATTCTTGCTGAGGCATAAAACAGTTTCTTTATTTTTTTTAATGTTTAAAGTCAGCATGAAACCATTTGTAAACTCCTGTTTATTTGATATATTAAAATATCTCATGTTAAAATAAAGTTAGCCTGAAAGACCCACTACAGCTGTTCTTTTTCTTTTAAACTGTCTTTAGTCCATAAACTATTAGATTATTTCATTAAAACTATGAAATAATCAAACTATGATAATCTGATTGGGCTCATTAATTAGAAATATTTGCAAACAAAAAGTATGGAAAGGTTTTGTCAATCATTAAGACTATCTACCTTTATTCATCTTTTTTAACTCAACTTCAGCACCGTATATGCAGGAAAGTGGTTAATCAATTGAACTTTCTTCTCCCCCAGTTGGTTGCTGTCCCTTTAAAGTCTGCTTGGGTGATGAGTGTTGCTTTCGCCCCATCTGGTGGTCTTGTGGCCAGTGGTGGTCTGGATAACATATGTACAGTCTACAATATTAAGGCTGCCAGCCCCAAGACCCTCAGGGAGCTGGATGCACACACAGGTGAGGAGAAGCCATCTTGCTTCCTAAAATGTCTTACAGACAGTAAAGGAGTTGGTTTTTAACCTTAGATGATGAAAAATTCTCTCTCCCACCCAGGTTACCTGTCTTGCTGCCGTTTTCTTAGTGATACTGAGATCCTGACAGCTTCTGGTGACACCACCTGGTGGGTTTCTCAGTGATCATTTTTAATCTTCATTGGGTTATAAAAGGAATAGCTTTTGTGGAGTCTAAATTAAAGCACAACACATTAATCAATCGATGCTTATCAATAACACAATACTGACAAGTATTTTGCTTGACTAATCAATACTCTATGCATTATGTACTCATCACTGCCTTTTATTAATTGAGGTCTAAAATTGTTGTGTTAATTTATTTTACTGTATATTTTTATGTATGTCCTTTATATTAAGCAAGAGAAGCTGCAGCCTATACTTCTACCATTTTCCTATTAATTAACCTTATTGTAAATTCAACTTTTAAATATAATTTAGACATGTAAATTGGATAAATGCTTAATCAAGATTATATATAATCAGTATCTTACATTTTTTTGTCAAACTTCAGCTTTAGTTTCTTTTTTAAAAATATACTGTATACTAAGTTTTATCTAAACTAATTTGTGCTTGTTGTTGGTTCCAAATACATCCCAAATGGGAGCATTTAGCACACTAAAGTAGCCTACAAAAGCAGCTTAGCTCAGCTTAGTTTAGCTTATCTTAGCTTAGCATAGCAAGCTTACTAAGGGAGCTAGTAATGTATTTACTCTGACAATTGTAAACAAAACTCTCATATTAACATACAATCTACTACAACCAATTTACATGTGGAACTGACCTCTTTTTACTAGTGTTTATTTTTGTTTTTATTGCTGCTATGACTAGCATTGGCATGCTAATGGTCTCTTCAAAGCTATGTGCTAAATTAGCTAAATTATCAAAGCACAATCAGAATAGACAAATTATTAAATTAAGCTGATATATTCAGCAACTTTACTGTATGCATACATGCAGTCATTAAAACATATATTTTTGATAGTTACATTTAATTGGATTGTCTTATCAAGTAATCTACTTATCAGCTATTATCCTAAACCACTTGTTTAGGACTAATATCAATTTAAGACAATTACAGGTTTAAATATAATCTAAAAGAAAAGGAAAAATTCTCAGACAGAATAAACTTAAAGACAGATATTACTATATTTAGACATATTACAAATTCCATCACATCAATGCTGAAATACTAAAAACAAATTAAATTTACAAATTCATTCCTCCAATGATTTGTCCTCGCCCTGTATTAGCTGTCTGTGGGACCTGGAGACCGGCAAGCAGAAGGTCACATTCACCAACCACATTGGAGACTGCATGTCCTTGGCTCTGTCCCCTGACATGAATACCTTCATTTCTGGAGCCTGCGACTCTCTGGCCAAGCTGTGGGACTTGAGGGAAGGGACCTGCAAACAGACCTTCTCTGGACACACCAGTGACATCAATGCCATTGCGGTGAGGAAATATTAAATAATAGTGCTGAATGTCAGATTTAGATATGGAAGAAACCTTAATCCACTTTAAGGTATATGAGAATATTAGTATGCTCACTTTTAACCCAAACTGTCCCCATTACCCTGCTTCAGTTCTTCCCAAGTGGAAATGTCATCATCACAGGCTCCGACGACTGTTCCTGCAAGATGTATGACCTCCGCTCTGACCAGGAGGTGCTCGACTACACAGACACCAGCTTGAATGCCGGCGTCACATCTTTGGCTCTGTCCAGCTCTGGGCGCCTTATCTTTGCCGGTTATGATGACTTCAACTGCCACATCTGGGACTCACTGAAGGGCGAGAAAGTTGGTAGGTGCTCTTTTATTAA
The DNA here is from genome assembly GCA_037177515.1 of Pseudomugil tenellus. Lineage (NCBI taxonomy): Eukaryota > Metazoa > Chordata > Actinopteri > Atheriniformes > Pseudomugilidae > Pseudomugil > Pseudomugil tenellus. The sequence goes on from JBAMHX010000019.1 coordinate 21,175,599, forward strand.
TTTAGCATTCAGAGATGATAAAACCAAAGACCAATAGTCCAAAGTCTTGGATATTGTCTTTGATATTTCCATGGAAACCAAGCTGAAAATGAAAGTTTAGAAAATGGCTTAGGAAGCATTTTTTTGTATAATTTGGACTAAGGGTTTTAGTAATGTAGAATATATTGTCTACCATTTTACACAAAGAATACCTGCTTTGAATATCAACATGGTTAACTGTCTCATCAGAAAGATTGTTATAAGATCCATATTGCTCTTTTTAATGCAACATTAAATGATGCACATTACGGATACAGATCCTCTCTTTATGCCCTTCTCCTTTGCTGTCTGGATACATTTTGTTTTTGTTTGTTCCTCCTTCCTTCTCTGTCATCATTTCACATTCCTTTCCCTTCCGTCGTCCTTTATCTTCACGTCGTCTTTTCAAATGCTTTTTGTCTTATTTTCTTGTCTTTCTCTTTATCCACATCATTCTTAGATTTTTTATTATTCCATGCTTTGTCATCTTTTAATTATTATCCCTGCTCCTATGTTCTTCCCCTTTTACTCTCCTCCCCTAGGCGTGCTCTCCGGGCATGACAACAGGGTGAGCTGCACCGGTGTCCCTGCGGATGGCATGGGCGTTTGCACAGGATCTTGGGACAGCTTCCTCAAACTGTGGAACTGAGGAGTTGCAATGAATAAGAACACCTCTGGAAAAAAGGAGAGGAGGACGAGAGGAGGGGGAGTGGGTGAAGACAGGCTAAATTAAAGGAGAGAGAAAATTCAGAGACAAGAGAAGGATATAAGTGTGCATGAAAACGGGCCTTCTTCTCTTCCTGTCTTCCTCTCTTCTTCTTTCTCATTTATGTGTGCAAAACTTGAGCAGTTGTGAATGAGACACATTGTATAAAAGGCATCAGGTAAAAAATTCACAACGCATTGTGCTGTTTGTACAGAAGAGTTTTACTGTTGTCGGGATCATTTAAATCCAAGACACATCTTTAAAAATAGCTCACACTATAAGGTATGAGAGCAGAAAGAACGCTCCTTTTTGAAATCTTCAGACACATATAGATTTTTAAAAATGACAGAGGCGAAGCTTAAATATTGAAATAAGATTATAGATTTACAAATTTATTTTTGTCTTTGAGATCTTTGACCTGTAACGGAGCCCTGCACTTAGATTGAAGTCTGAAATGTAAATTCATTTGTACCTAATAGTTCGACCTTTAGAAATAAAAGTTTATGTACAGTGTATTTTTTTCCGTTTTGGGGGGGGCTGCACACATCCAGGGTCTATATGTTTGGTAGAACAGTCACGGGTCTCCTTCTAACAACTAGCAGGGTTTAATCCAACAGGGCTGTTTTTCCAGTCTCACCATAACGGTGTGGTGTGTGAAGCTGGAGGAGGGTTTTACGTCCGAGGTGGGCTGGCAGACAGACAAAAACACTCTGAAAAGACCTATGACTTTTATTTTACTTCTCTGGGCTCAGCTGCACTTTGTAGTACACATGTGCAATTCTAATGTAAAAAGGTGAAATCTTTCTTGAAAATCTTTCTAATAAATAGAGTTCTGCATTAACACCATGTCAGAGTCTTTGTGTGTATGTTTCTACACAATAACCTGAAGATGTGCTCACACCACCCATTATCTGAACCACTTATTCCAATAAAGAGTCACGGGAAACTGGAGCCCTGCAGTCATTGGACGAGAAGCAGAGGACACCCTGGACATGTTGTCAGTCCACAACAAAGCCAACAAAAGAGACAAACAACCAGTCAGACATTCAACCGGAAGGACAATTTTAAATGACCGATCAACCTAGCATGTCTTTGGACGGTGGGAGGAAGCCGGAGAACCTGGAGAGAAGCCATGATCACACAAGGAGAACATGCAAACTTCACACAGAAAGGCCACTGTCTGCCCAGAGGTCTGAACCAGGAACCTTCTCACTGTGTAGCTCCAGTGCTAACCACCACAACCGTGCAGCACATGCTTATTAATGATACATAAATGATACATCAATGTAAATAAAATGAAAATTAAAAAATGAAATAAAAATGAAAAAAGTTAAATGAAAATTAAAAATACTTTATTTATTCCTTTTCAGGGAAATTGAAATTGTAGTAGCTTTTTTTAAACAATAATACAAATATGTATATACATGTATATGTATATGTAAATTACATATATTATATATTATAAATATGTATATTAAAAAAATAAAATAAATATATATATTAAAAAATAATATGTTGTTATCGTGTAATGGTCACTACTATAAATAGAAAATTATGCTACAAATGGACAAAACGTGTTGTTGTTTGGAGTTTGTTTTTACTGGCAGTAATTTTTTATAAACTAATATAAATAAACATTTTTCCATATGTGGAATCATTGAAGGAATTTTAATGCAAGAATAATAATTTGGTCGTTACTGGCTCTGATTATGAGTCTTTATTAATTTATAAGTAAAGAAAAACTAATCTAAACTGGAAAAGTAACATGATAAATATTACATGGAGAATATGATTCAACAGCTTGTAGAATCAGTTATCACATCTGGACAAAGTTAGACATCGCTTTTATTTTGTTTGATTTCATTCAGGTTTGAATTTCTGTGGGTTGTTGTGGCACCGTCATTCTTTGATTTGCAGCTAATTTACTGTAGATTTGCAGCAGAGGTTTGATCAAGAAAAGATCATTGTCTTGAACTGTGACCCCACTTCAACCTGGGTTTAGTTTGTAGACAATGTCCGACTCTTGACTACCTTGTTCTATTGATGATTTAGTGAGTGAGTGCAAGTTGTCCAGGTCTTGTGTCTGTAAAGCCCAAATCACTTTTCTTTTACCACCATATTTCCAACTTTACAAGCTGAAGTCACGGTGCTATGCTTTTATAAAAGACAAGAGGCTTTCCAAACTACTGTAATAACTCAGCTATTATCTAATTGTTCTGCCATGTAGAGTTTAATGATCAGCTCAACTGCTCCTTTCAGATCATTGTCTGTCTTTTTGTGTTAAAATTTCACACTTTATAAAAAGGACCCCACTTAAAAAGATTAACTAGGATGTCTGATTTTTTATCTAAAACAATGCATCAGTTCGATCAGATGTAGAATTATGCATGAGTTGGACTCACAAGATGTAGTACTGCATCTTTACAGCAGGGGGCGATAACAGTTTTGTAAACACCTTAAACCAGAAGAAGACGGCCCTTCACAGCGCTTGGTACAGATTAGAGTACTAGTGCTGGTTTTTCCCACAGCCCCTGACATACACACCAACTGGAATTATCCTAACACACAGCCAAACATCCAGGCCTGCACCTCCTCTCTTACCACGATATCAACAAGCGCCACAAGCTGGCTATGGCTGTGCGGAGGTTCTTCGTGGGAGGAAACTGGAAGATGAACGGGAACAAGGAGAGTCTGGAGGAGCTGATCGGAACCCTGAACACCGCCAGCCTGGACGAGCAGACCGGTAACAGACTAAGATAAGCGGCTGCAGGTTTGCAGATGAGGTGGTTTATTATACAGAAAGAAAGTCAGTGATGAGGATGATGATGGTGAGAATCAGGGACAGAGATGCAGCTCAGGTGACACCGTGACATTGAGTCATGTGATGATGAGTTGCATAAAGTCATGACGTTTCTGACCTCACGAGGTGGAAATTAACTAATTACATTTTCTTTATTTCTCTAGAAAGTCACTTTTTATGCCACTTGTTCTCTATGCGACTATAAATGACTATTATTCTTCTTAATAATAATATTTTAATAATATTTTGATATTATAATATAGCTCTTATTGATAATATTAATAATATTATAACTTTGTGTCACTTGCAGTCTTTCCTGGTCTTTATTTTCCCCCTTTTTACAAAAGCATTTCCCAAACACTACGACTGAGTTTGTAATCTGTTGAAAGCTGATCTATCTGATTATGATCTATTTATTTATTACTTTTCCTGGGCACTTGTAACATTTAATGTAGCTGACAATAAAGTGCTTCTTCTGTACTTCTTTATGTATTTTTTTTAATTGGTGAATGTTTTTATTACACATGAAATGATTCCTAAATTAACAGATCAGACAATCAGCTATTTGCATTTAAAGTTATGTTTATTTATCTCCTCACAATCAAACATCGTCTCTTCTCCAACAATATGCAGACCAGGTGTAAATATTTATTTCCTTTTCTTCGTTGGAAGCTGTTGCCACCAAATAGTTGAGACAAAGCACATTTTCAGCAGTTCTTTTTCAGTCAGAAATGCTGTAAATATGTTTTTTTCCTATTGAGAAAAACAAGTATTTCCCTTAAACAAAATGTTGCAGTTAGCTAAATGTTTTTTAAAGGTATATGAATACTCAGACACTCTCCTAACTGCACCGTGGTGGATGCTCTTGAACCATGTTCTGATAACATGTTTGTTTATTTATTTGTTTATGTATTTATTGTTTTTCTTTTCATTGAAAGTTTTAAATTTGTAATTATAGATGTGGGATGCTATATCTGAAATGTTTTTGGCCTCCTGCAATGATGTTTGTTTTCTGTGTACACGTCAACATGGTTGTTTCTGAAATACTCCGTCTCTGGTGCTGTTTTCGCGTGAAGTTTTACAACTATAACTGTATTATCTGTAGAATATTCTTTAAAGTTTTTTTTTTTTTTTTTGTAATAATTTCACAGTATAATAAAAAGTATTGTTTTCAGGCCCATTTTACAACCCAACCCCAGTGTGGACATTTCATCTGGTCCAAACTTGTTATTTTATATTTTGATAATATGCAAGACTATTATCTTACATTGTTTTATATTAAGTGATCAATTAAATACTTATCGACATATGTTTTGGATTGATAAGCTTAACATGTTTTTTTTTTTTTTTAAGTTTTTAAATCTGGTCTAGAGATGCTTTTTTTGCATCCAAATGAAAGTGCACATAGACACACAGAGAGCTTATATTCAAGTTATTTGCAGCAAGTTTTCACTTTTATACTCTACGTGCATAACATGCTAAATGTTTTCCAGCTGAGTTTGACAGCTGAAACTAAGGAACTACGTTGGGAATATTTAAGGAAAGTGTCAACAGATGCAAAGGAATAAAGCACTTTGTTGTTGTTGAATCTTTAGAGGTGGTGTGTGGCGCTCCCTCCATCTACCTGGACTTTGCTCGGTCCAGTTTGGATCCCAGAATCGGGGTTGCAGCACAGAACTGCTACAAAGTGGCTAAAGGAGCGTTTACAGGAGAGATCAGGTGACTCAGCCACTGAAACACCCAAACACAGAACTATGATCAATGAAAGAAGACAAGAAAGTGTAAATTAGTTTGTCTGAGACTGTATTTGGCATTTATTATTTTTTAACCAAATTTCCTCTTTCGCATGTCTGATTTTTACTTTGCGTAGACATTTTTAGAAGATATCCCATTAAATCTATAATTTTGTCCCTCACATGCTCAGCTCCTACATTTGGAAGCAAAGCAGCTTAATGGTTTATTAATTTTATGACTAAAAATAAAAAAAGTCCCCATTTAAAGAAGTCTTAGAGTTTGTGAAGCACACAATTTAAGGGGTGACATGTCTAAACATGTAACAGTGATTGTGACTTAAAGCTGATTAACTGATTCCTGAAGCACAAATACAAAATTCTCCATTAAAGGGCTTCTAAAATTAATTTTCTGCTGCCTTCTTGTTCTTAGATATTTATTTACTTATTTTACATTTTTACAATATGAAATGAAGCTTATATTAATTCTTATTTCCATCTAATTAATTGTGCTTCCAAATAAAATGAACACTTCCTTTCATCTAGACCTCAGAACAGCATGTTCTCCGGTGTGACTGCATGTCCAACGTGTCTCTTGTCCTTTCAGCCCGGCCATGATAAAGGACTGCGGGGTCGACTGGGTGATTCTTGGACACTCGGAGAGGCGTCACGTTTTCGGGGAGAGTGACGAACTGATCGGCCAGAAGGTGAGACAGGATTATTGCTGCTTTTGGTCCCTGCAGCTTTGCCTGCAAGTATACAGAATGTTATTTCAGCTGTTTTGGGTTTAAAGTTAACTCAGTTTGCTATAACTAAGTGTGCAGGTGAGTCTCTGTCTCTGTCCCTCGTCAGGTGGCTCATGCTCTGGAGAGTGACCTGGGAGTGATCGCCTGCATTGGGGAGAAGCTGGAGGAGCGTGAGGGGGGCACCACAGAAGAAGTCGTCTATGCTCAGACGCAGGTCATTGCAGGTAAATAAAAAACTTAATTTTTTTTTCTCTGTGTTTAATGTATAAAACATTTTTTCTTGTTTAATTTAACTTGTGTTTACTTATAACTCTTGACAGTCTCCCTTTTCATTATTTAATGGCTGGGGGGAGGGGGAGGGAGGGTTCAGTCAGTGATATAACAAATTAATTTTAAACAGCTTTTCTTTAAATATTGTTTCCTTTCTGAATTTCCTCAAATTACTGTGTAGTTGGGTGGAGGGAAGGTGGGACCACTTATTATATTTACATGGCTTTAAATGTGCCTTGACGAGGGACTTCAGATGTAAATAAGCATTAAATAGAAACAATTATGCTTGAAACTGTGTAAATTTTACAAAAAAGAGGAAAATCTGAATACAAAAGGCACGTATTAGATTTTCTGACATGATCTATAATCATCTATAACATTTTATAGATTAACATATTACTTATTTAAATGGGTAAAATGTCTCCTTAACAGTTATGGAAATACCTAAAGTTTAATACTCTCATGTCTGTGGACTGCATGTCAGTGCTTGTCCATGTGCAGTAAACAATCTGATGGGTTACATTGCATGTTTGGTGAGCCCATAAACATGTATGTTTACAAAGAACTCTTCTTCCTACTTGCTGCTGTATCAGTTCAGCGTGCACTCAGTTATTACATAATCTGATTGATATTTGCTCTGGTTGTATCTTGGCCTCGTGTATCCTGCTTCTCTGCTCAAAGTAGGTTGCGTACTGATTTAAAATGTAAATAGGTCAGTGGTCTCTGCTGCTGGAGAAATTTCCAGAGACACAGCGATTTTCTTCCCTTGTTAAATCAAGCCACTCTGTTCCACAACACCACAAAAAAGACGTTTGTGAACTTATGGATGTTTGCAGATTTACACTCCCATTAATGTGTTCCTCATTCTAAAATGTTTTAAATCCAGTTCTCTCCTGCTTTATACAAAAATTTCTCTTCAGTTGTGCTAAACATTCCCTTTTGTTTTGATTATATATATTATATACATATACATATTTGTGGATAGTTAGGCTTTCAAATGATTTATGTCTGAGTTTTAGTTTTATGTATAATTCAGGGTTGAGTTTGTGTTGCAGAGAATGTGAAGGACTGGGGGAAAGTGGTGCTGGCGTATGAGCCAGTGTGGGCCATCGGTACAGGAAAGACAGCTACACCTGAGCAGGTAGGAAAGGAAATATACTGCAACCGTTCAGATCATCATCATAGTCTCATTTTATACAATAATCAAACTAAATATGGTATAATATTTTAAGAAAGGTTGTATGATATTTGATCAGATCTGTCTTCTGATTAAATATTGTTTTGTTCATTTTCTGCAAATGAACTTTTCTATCACGCATTATCATGCTGATCTCAGTGCTGCTATGTCTATTTTATGTCAAAGGCTTTTCTTTATATTTATATGTCCCTGGAAATTTAGACATTTTAACACAGAAATATTACTGTTTACCAAAAGAAAAATAAATCTAAATGAAAAAAATAAATGAAAAACAGCATAAATAATGAAATAAATGTGTTCATTAAATAATGTAATGTGAACATAACTAATGTTTTGAAATGGTTATAAACGGCTTAATAACAGTAAATTTGCATTATTAACCTGTGTCAGTAGGATTACGCAAACTCCGAACTTTGCGCTGCCCTCTGGTGGATGAACGCAGTGGCAACGTAAAAGACAAGTATGAACATGGCGGAACAAATGTCCTCATTTACATATGTAAAGGAGCATAAACGGGCCTTTAGATAACGTCTCCGCTAATGGTTTATTTATCAT
>JBAMHX010000019.1:21205200-21215304 GCA_037177515.1 Pseudomugil tenellus
ACTCGCTCAGATTCATAGCTGCCGATTGTAACAAAATAACTCCGACCTTCTAAATAGGACCTGAACCAGTTAAGGAGATGCAGATGGATAATTTGGTGACTTACAGATGCTATAAGGGCTCGACCCAGGGTGTCATTAATGTGCCCAACTGCCTTCAAAACACCTGAAAGAAAGAGAGAAAAGACATTTGAAGTTTATTCATTACTAAACAATATATGCAGCAGTTGTTTTACAACTTGTGAATACAAAAAGCTTCAAGTGACATGAGCCTTTTATTAATCAGGTCTGTTTCTTGCTTTTCTTAAATTATATTTGGAAATCTTTTTTTAAATTATTTAATGCAGCTTTAATTTTTTTCATTAAATGCCATTATATATTTAAATATAATATGTTTATTTTGAACAGATAGTTTAAATTATGAATCTGATTTTTGAGCAAAACAAAAGAGGCAAACAGAATTACAAAGAACACAACATCAAGAGAAATAAAAAAGAAAAATGTTACCTATATGTTTGAAAATGAGTAAAAAGAAGAACGGAACGTATTTATTATTATTCGCGGAGGCCTTGTTGGTTAGTTTTTATACCTTTGCCTTTGAAGCGACTCTTGTCTCCATCTCGGAGCTCCAGAGCCTCGTAGATCCCTGTGGATGCCCCACTGGGTACCGCAGCCCTAAAAAGCCCTAAAAGACAAACCAAAAATAATAAGTTAACATAAAAATGTTTCTCCATGTTGATTTTTTTTATACAAGTATGGTTTCCCATCACTTGATTACAAGCTTGACGATGAGATGCTTATACACTCGCTCAACATTGCAACAAGTACACCTTACCTAACCTTCCTACCTACCTATATACCTAACTTTTTTTTCCCAAACTGATTCATTCATTCACAGCATAGATTCAGCATCGTGGTGAAAATATTCCTCAGAGATTGATTAGCATCACATAATAAGTTACGAGAGCCTGCTATTCCATCACATCCCACAGTTCCTCTGTTGGATTGAGATCTGGTAAATGTGGAGCTCATTGGAGTACAGTGAACTAAATGTGTTCAAGAAAGCAAGTGGAGAGTAAACGTTTTTTACAAATATTATCCTGATGAAATCAGCCATTGGAAGATGTGTGACCATTTAGGGATGGACATGGTCAGTAGCATCACTCATGGTGTGGTGTCCAAAACGTGATCACCTGGTAGTAAGAGGCCCAAAGCTTGCCAAGATAATATCCCCCATGCCATTATACAACTCACACCACTATTAGTTATCAACACAAACCAGGTGGGATCCATGCTTTAATGTCATTTGCGCTAAATTCTAGCCCTACAAAGAGAATGTTGCTGCTGAAATTGAGACTCATCACATCTGTCGCCATTTTACAATCTTCTCTTGGTTTGGTGAATCTGTGTGAATCGTAACCATTAGTTTCCTGTTCTTAGATGATAGGTGTGACAGTAGTGTGGTCATCTGCTGCTGTAGCCTATTTGCATTAAAGGGGTTATATTATGCTATATGTGCTGTCTTACAGTCTATCCTATGCACATCTATTATTATTAATATTTTGAAATATTCGCTAAAACATAGAGTTGCTATACCATTCATTTGTTGCTGAGTTGTTGCTTTTTAGCCGGAACTGTGAAAGCCTGGGTCTGCATTTCTCCTGCTTGCTCTCTGTCTCTGCTGCTCCTCTACCCCGCCCACACTGAGCAGCCAGAGGCTTGCGTTTAGTCGGCAATCCGGGTAGTGTGTCTGTTGAACACGTCTCCACAGCAAGTACAAAACCCTACTAGCTTCAATTCTCGCAAAATCTCATCAGCTGGACGAGATTTTATGAGAACTGTGACTTATGTGCTAAATATCGCTTAATGTAAAAACATGCAAATCCCAATTTAATTTGTCAAAACTTTACAAACCTCACCTTTATTTTGCAACAAAATTGTTATGGAAATGCAGCTGTTGTAATAATGCTGCCCTAATGGTTACTGCAACATTTCTGACATTACAAGAAATCCCTCGTTGTGAAGATCATGCTATTTTCTTCTTCACTTTCTGCTCACTGGCAGTCACCTTTTTCTGTGCGAACGTCCACTTCCACGGTGGGGTTTCCCCGGGAGTCCAAGATCTCCCTGGCAACAATGCTGACGATCGACATCCTAAGAGACACAGACAAAAAAGAACCTATGACTGACTTCGAAATCAGCCTTTTCAACTGTGTTATTTGCTGAATGCAACTACGAATGATAATAATCAACAGTTAAATATTAATTCTTAAGTCTCATTTTTAAAACATGTTCAATCATTTAATGATGGAGTAGAAAATATGAAAAGAAAGATCCACCACCTGATGAAATTTCAGTTTTTTAAAACTGAACACATACATTTAGACACAGCAACCTGTGAGACTAGACAACAAAAAGATTCACTGTGAAAATCAAAGCTTAACTTCACAGTATCTCACATACATTTACACACACACAGTGCAGTTATTTCCTGTTTCTAGAGCATGAAAAGAAAAAAAATTCAGCAAGAGGGAGTTGTAAATTATGTATTAGTTCATCCAGACGGGAATCTGAACTATATACCAGAAAGTTACTTATTTAGCTAACAATGCATGTTATTAGGCTATTGCAACTTAATTCTAAATATAATAGAAGCCCAAACTTGTCTAAAACTATTAAAATACCCTAATGGACTGCTCTGGTACCTATTATAATGGCCATCATTCATCTATTTAACTACAAACACATGAAATACACACATCTTTTACTTGTCCTATATAATTACTAACACTAAATTTATATTAGATAATTTGGCCGAAATATACAACACAGAGTAAGACTATATAGGTTAGTTGTAACGGATAGAGATATGATTAAATAAAGGAAAAGCAGAAAAAGCTTTTCATGTGGAATTTATAGTCTGACTCCAGCAGCTTCACAGTGACTTGAAGTTTCCACTGAAGATATTTATTGCTGCTGCTTGCATCTCAGGAGACGGATGTTGGAAACTCTTCCAGCACTAATGTAGGAAAGATGCATCTCTGGGTGCCAGTCACGTCTTTGAAAAACAGCTCAGCCCCAGGAGCATTCACCTAAGTGGGTCAAAGCAACAGCCTCCGTGTTTAAGACAAAAATCCTCCACCAGTGATAACGTTTCACAAGCTTATCCCACCTTTACTCTTTACTATTTTCCAGTTTCTTTTTGTACTGGGTAATTTTTTTTTTTGTTTGTTTTTTTGTTTTTTTGTTTTATACAATAATTACGAAAACTATTTCTGCTTGGTTAATATCTTTAGACTTGTTTTAACCAGCTACCAAATTATGTAGCAAGTAAATAAGCATAATTAAGACAGAGCTTAAATAATGTTTCTTTCAAATTCTAAATTTAGCTATGTTCCATGTATTTAGAGTGATTATTTAAATATAATGAACCAGGCTAAATGAGTAATTGATTTTTTTTTAATTAAAATCACAGTTTACTTTTAGATTGGTAAATCACAAAGAGCATTATTTAAATGTAACATGGCATATTATCAAAGTTTAACAATTTTACAAATTGAATTGCTACAAATGTATTTCCATTCAATGTGTCCATCCATGATTTTGCCTGAGCCTCAAATATGTTTACATTAGATTTGTGTTTCAAACATGTTAAAAACAGACTGATTTCATGTAAATCCAGTGGAAAGGTAAACTTTCACAAGATTTATTTATTTATTCCAAACAGAATCCAATTATTTAAACAGTGATGAGTTAGTCAGTTAATAGTGTTTTGGAATAATAACATATAAAACACTGGGTTGGATTTGTGGATTGAAGAAACTGGTTAAAATTTTAACTTCAAAAGTTGGTTCATTAAGCTATAGTAACTCTCCAAAGAGGCCCATATGACACTTTTTTTTGCCCAAATTTCAAGTAAAATTGGAATTGATCTATAATACTTGCTTTGTGAACATGACTTAGTTTTCTTTTTAATTTTTTGTTGCCATTTATTCATGCCATAGTTAGATACTGTAGTATGTAAGTGTGTGAAGGAGTGTTGGCCCCTTGAACGGCACTTTTGTTTCACTGAAGTTGAGGTCCTAAAACTACATTTTTTTTCATTTCATTTTTAGTTGCAAAGTCGTGTCTATATTTTTAATAACAACCTAACTATAGTTTATAGTTATGTAGTTTCTGATAAGACTTCCTTGAAAGGATGGGCTACTATGGAACATCTTTGCTTTTATTTGTATTTCTTGTTTGTTTTTTGGGGGGATTTTATGTTTATAAGCACTTATTGCCTCAATAAGGCTCATTTATATTCTCTAAAAATCAAGGATAGGAAATTCTAATCTCTTTTTATTATCTTCTTTAGCAAGACAGATAATTTTGTGTTGCAGCTCTTTACAATCTAAATATTTGAATTTGTGATGAATTATTTACCCCCATGCACTAACTGTGATTTGTTTGGATAAATATGAAGCCAGGAAGGGTACATATATTCCCACTGATAACAATATATTTAATTTTTGTGTGTTTTTCTTTACTTACTTAAGTGTGATTCTTAATAATACTAACTTGTTATACTCATTTGATGCAATCTCAATTTTGATATATCTTTATTTGAGTCTAAATGTCTCAGCATAAAATTGCGTTATACTTATTTTTACAATGTAGGCATTAATGAAATCATTTATTTTTCTTGTAATTGTTGTAAATAAAACTAAAGAAAGGTACCTGTAGTTTCACTGACGTTCACCTCGAGCACAGCTCATTTTAAGTGTATTCAGATTATTATGGCATGATCTTAACGTAAAATGTAATCTTAATTGTAGCTCCATGCCAAAGAAATTATTTTATGTTGTTATGTTTTAAACAGCAGAGAGAAGAAAAGCTGTGAAACTTCATGGGGAGCCTCCCATTTTCCATCTTTCTCTGTTTTCTGTCCCAAATCACCTCATTTAAATTTACTTTTAATTCTCACATTGACTTCTAATGAAGAAGCTGTTTCTCGCTGTGACAGACTGAAACATTACAAGATTAAAAGTAGAAGTATTCCCTTTGATAATGCCTTTTAAATTTCTATACCACCGTGACATATACAAACTTTCAAAGTATCCTCATTCCCATTTCAGTTTCATTAATTCTCCTCTCCTCTGTGGGTGTCTCCACTCTTTCCCCACATTGATATTTGAAACACGTAGCCTTGTAACTGCAGCGATATGTCAGAAAATGCCTTTTATACTGTCCAAATCTTTTTTTATTGTATGAATACTTTATCGATCTGCGAGCTAAATTTGGCTCCCTGGTGGCTTGCAGAAATCTTGCACTGCTGTCCTTTTCCAACACGTTGACAGAAAGATGGAGAATCAGAGAGAGATTGGTCTACATGTTTTTCTGTGCATTTTTAAAAGCAGCACTCACTGTCTGACTTCACTATGATGCACATTAAAACTTTGTCAAACTGCATTTCAGAAGGTTGATGTGGACGATTTGCATGCATGTAAGCAATAGATATACAAAGCAGACTACAATTTGGATATTTTTGAGAGTAAATAGTCTGTTTTGCTCCAACAAAGAGTTGCATGTTAATGGAGATATTTTATTAGGCTTATATGCTAATATGCAACTAATGACTTTATTTCATTGCCTTAAAATTTCAAAACCATATGAGCTAAGTGGTTCCTTCATTTTTCTGTCTGAGTCTACAGGGACACAATTCATCTTTTATTAACTGCACCCACAACTCCATCTTACTTTGCTGCAAATGAGGTCATCCACGCTCTGCTTTGCATGCCGCGAATACACCACAGTTACAGTAGCCATATATTCTGTCATCACAATCGTGCTATGAATATACATTTGCACAATAATTAATGAATTTAACATCTAGATTAAATCTGTAACTACCTGATTCATTGGAGAAAGTAAATGAAAGTACCTTTCATTTAATGTATCAAACCGATCTGTGATGGATATGCACTTAGTCAGATTTTCACATAATAAATAATATTTTCATAATTTTTTTACAAAGGACTTGATGTTTTTTGTTTGCATAATTTGAAACCTTTTAATTTCCTCAGTTTTATTTACAGATTTTCATGGAAATGTGACCGACACCCTGAATGCAAATGCATAAAAAACCCTACTTTTACATTTGTTGCTTTTATTTTGCACTATTATCTGTTTTCTACTTTTTACAGAGTTTAATGTCTTCCCATCACTTTTAACTTTATGGAAAGACATTTTTTCTTTTGTCCTTTGGCTCCTTCGTGCAGCACTCCACTCCCTTGTCATTAACTAGAGGATCCTTTTGAACAACACAAACACCCCCACCAACTATCACAGCAGCTTTGAATTTTTTCTGTTCGCTGCTGCTTGATTACAGAGTTGACAACCTCAAAACATTTATAATCATTCAGGTCTATGACTTGCAATTTAGAAGAAGATGAGATGTCGGCGGAAAGTGTGAGATGTGTAAAAGGTGCTTAGCATAAGTCGTCTGCACACTCAGGAGTCAGGGGAATTTTTGTGGGGGTGGTTTTCTCCACTGGCATGTAATAATTATATGGATATTTGTTCTAGCTTTTTATGTGCTCTTTTCAAACCCCACCCTGCAGTACTGCAGAGTTCACCAAACTGTTTCCCTCTAGGGTGGAGTACTGGCACCAAAGATGCCTTCACAGAGTCTGCAGTTTTGATTTTTTTTTTCTACTGAACTACAACAATAGCATGAAACATTAAAGGGGATGTAGCTGAGATAACTGAATATTTTTCGAGTAGCTTTAAAATATGCAGACTTGCACGAGTGGTTTAAGAACAATATGATGTGCCAAATCATGGTTTTTGCCAATTTAATAAATAAATTAAAAAAAACTTATTACCCCCCTTTGTAAAATGTTTTTCCTGCAATAACATCTATGTTTGAAACATTACAAGCTGAGTGAAGCCATACATTCACAGCATCATCTGTTTCCTATGCATCCATCTCATGTCCATAAACACATGTTCTCTCTTTTTGATCTGTCATCACCTATGTGAGATTATTTCATGATGACTCCTCTTTTCTCTCCTCTCTTCCTCTCTTCATCTCCATGTCCATCTGTGCCATTTGTGCACATTTCTGTTACGTAAGCTCTATAGCAGCAGCAGCAGCAAGAGGGAGAGAGGGAGGACAACCATGAACGCATCACACCACACCTCTCAGAGACTGCAGTGCTCAGCAGAAAATGGATCAGAACTGGATAGACAAAAAATACAAGTGGGCGAGACATAGATGGAGTAAATGATGGAGATGGAGAAAGGGTGATGAGGGCACGTGAAAGAAGACTGGGAGAAATGCATTCATTTTGTGAGCTAAAATAAAAGGGATAAAAGAGCATTAGATGGAGGGAGGGAAGCTAAAAGAAATGAAAGAGATGAGTTTAAAACAGTTTAGATTAAAATAATATGAGGAGAAAGGAAGGGTTTAGCAGAACAGAGGGAATGGCATAAGTACAGGAAGGGGAAATGCAATGAAATATAAATATATTTTACAGTCAAACAAAAGCTTTATCTCTTACAGTTAAACTAATACTGATGTAATTATTTTTTCTTTCAATCTGTTATAAAATATACCCCGGTATAAAATAAAGTTGAAACTATAAGAAATGGCATTTTACCCTTTATAACACACCAGGATTATTATCAGTATTTACTTTTTTAAGTACATACTGCTAAACTGAGTTATTGAAGAGAAAAGGGACATCAAAAAATGTTTGCCACACAAATACACATGTAAATGTATGTATTTATTCACATTTATATGTCTGTCTATGTATGCATACATCTACATATGCATATTTTCTTTTAAATGTTTGTTGTTGATATTGGATTAAGTCATGATTAACTGACTTTAAGCTTTACTAGAAAGTTCCTTAAAATAAAAAAAACATAAAATAAAATAAACAGCTAGAAAAATAAGAAAATATACAAATGAAAAGAATACAATATGTATTTATTACCTTGTTATATAAATCATTAAGCAATAGATCTTTGGGACTCTTACTGATTTATTTTGATTGTACGTTGATGTTCCTTATGTACATTCTTGGGAATGTCCTGCAGCATCCCAGTGTTTGGAAACCACATTTATAAAACCTTTTTTATTTTTAATTCCGAAAAGAAACTCAATGACAGTATCAGAGGGAGTGAGTGACAGATTGACGAGTAGGACAAGAATTAAAATCGGACTGACTTTTAGTTGCTCGAAAGAGCTTAGAGAAGAAATAGGATGAAAGATACATGCCGAATTAAAGGTCCTTAGCTTGTTGTTGAACACATTTGAAAGTACTTTTTCAAAACAAGGTTTTGTTTTGTCTCTTCTTGTATCTTTTGTACACAGTTCAGTACTCTTCCAGACTGAGAATGACTGACTGTTTTTATGTCATTGCACATAAACCTTGATGTTTGTCTTACTCTTGCCAAGTAATACTTATTTAATGCTTAACTTTGAACAAAATATCTATCACTTCAAACAACTACGATTTACAAATTACAGTTGAAGGCAACTGAAAACATAAATAATGGTTCAGTTTTCTATGTGTGAGATATTGTGTTGGACAGGACACAAACTTAATTTGCAGCTCCACCATCAAACCCTCTTCAACATTTAGTTAGTCATCATTTTTATGCTGCTAGCAACAGTTGTGTTATTATACTTTACCTTTAAAAGTTGAAGCTTTGACCAGAAAGTGGAATAGCACACACTTTTACCATGTGTTTTAGGTGCAAGTTGATAAATCCTGACTGCTCATTGTAGTTCTAACAGACTCCGCTTGCTCTTACTATCAAAACAAGCTAGTATGAACACAATTTAAATATATATAAATATTGGGATGCTAACATTGTGTGTCTAGACATTATCATTGCATGTGTGCTGTTTGTATTATAAGACACAAACTGACTCAAGTTGCTAACAGCACTGCTATCGTTACATTTTATCCTCAAGGTAGCCATATTGGATCTTAATGTCAGTGCTGATGAGCCTCCTCCACTTTGCCAAGTCAGCAATAAAAGGAAATTTATATACTTCAGCATTAATTAATCAATTAGAGCTTACAGGCTTTTTAAGCTATTTTATGGTACAATAATGTAAAAATGTCAGTGCATTTCTGTCATGTCCTCTAGAAGAATGACACCCTGTCCTGAACTTTCACCCTTTTTTCCATGTGATTTAACAAAGCAAAATGACACACGAAAAGGTTAAAATGCCAAGAAGTGGTGCAAGAAAAGTGCCTGAAGTGATGTGCTATTTATATGAAACCCCATAGTAGCTCAAAAAGGCTCATTGCAGCATTTACTCAAGATTAGCAAGTGAGCTATCCGCATGATATCTCAGCATGAGCCATGTACTGAAGAAAGGCATGGTTAAAAGCAGGTAAACCACAAATAAAGGTAATTTAGTTTTAATACAGCGTTCTCAGTTAATGTAGTTAAACTCCATAGCATAGAGTGAGGCTTTTTTCATAACATTTTTTTTGTGTGTTTTGAGCTTTTTTTTAGTGAGAGTTGTGCTTTTAGTAGCCGAATATGTAAAAGAAATGTATCTTACATGCAACTATATACAGACTGTTAATCTAGAATAAACATATTTGCAATGACTAGAAAATTAGAACTAAACTAAAGATGAATGGAGGGATTGGGAGAAAAAACAATACAGAGGAATGAGTGATGAAATGTGGCCTAAAATATATGCAAAGAGAAAAGGAGAGAGACACAGAGAAAGGCCAGGAGGAAGGAGAGAGGGAGAGAGTGATGAAGGACGAAATGGAGAGTGAGAGGAAACTAGGCAGAGCGAGGTAGTGATCGAGAGAAATAGAGGAGGAAAGACACAGATAAATAATTAAATAACTGCTTGGCTGGAAAAGAGAGGAGAAATGGAGGAGTAGAGAGGGGGGGGAAGAGAAAGAAGATGGGGAACAGAAGGCTAATCAAGCCACGTATGGTGTGCGCACACACACATCTCTCTCTCTCTCTCTCTCTCTCTCTCTCTCTCTCTCTCTCTCTCTCTATCTATCTATCTCTCTATCTATCTATCTATCTATCTATCTATCTATCTATCTATCTATCTATCTATCTATCTAT
>JBAMHX010000019.1:21235168-21252281 GCA_037177515.1 Pseudomugil tenellus
ACTGGAGCTATCTTGCTATCTCATCTCTACATCACTCACATGTATGGAAGGAAAGATGACAACAGACCCCAGGTTAAGAAAAAGCGAAGTTCTCCTTTAAGTTTTTCCACACGGTTACTGATATCAGTGTGCGCTCCGCCATTTTCAGTGAGGACATCCTGCAACTTGGAAAACAGATTTGTCAATGTAAATGAGTAAACGTTTTCTATCTTGTGTTAGCCTTGTGTTTTTACTGAATCTTTTTGGGTTGCTTTGTTTGTCATCTGACAACCATTATCCTAAAATTAGAAAATTAGGGAATTAGGAGTGGAAGGCTCCTCCAGGAAATTATTCCCCAGTAACAATCACCTTTTACAGAATTTAACATCCCCTCATTAAACTAAACTGGAGTGTCTTTGTTGGCTTAAGTCAGGCTGTTTGACATAATAAATGCACTGAACAGAGTGGACAACTACAACCATTGTAAGTCAAACAAAAGCACTGGCAGGGTGCTTATCTATGCATTTCTTTTCCCAGCAACTGTTGTGATCCAATTGTTTTCCAGCAACCTCTGTGCTCTGACACATTTTCTCTTATGTCTACCCCCTTTTCATTTTGAGTCAGTGTAAGTGTTTTTGTCAGAACTTGAGCTAATTAGCCTGTGTTTAGTTTTATTTCCATCTCTTACACCCAGACTGGTATGATGCTCTTGAAGTTCACAAACTACAATGTGCTACTAACCACTAGGGGCAATGTTGTGGTATATTTCGGTGTATGTAATGGTTGACAGTGATGAAAATGGTGGAAAACAGAACACCATGGATGGTTTTGGTTTCTTAATCTCAAGTTGTTTTATTTGGACGGGACAATAGAAGATACTGAACATTTCATAAGATTTAAATGTAAGTATACCGGATAATGGCACAAGGTTTATCTGTTGTTCCTAAAAGATGCTAGAAGAAACTGGGAAATCATACAGTGGGGGTTTGAATGAGTGAAAATATGGAAGCTGCTGCCATAATGGACAGTTTGGCTGCCGCTGAATAAACGGGAAGCAGAAGAGGAGGCAAACAAATGAAATTTCTAGCCCGAAGAGTAGAAAATATGTCCAAACGTCTTACCTTTAGCTTCACCTGCACAACGGCTTGTAATGAGGAAAGATGCGGTGTGATGTCTGTCTTAAAGTCCTAGCTTATGAAAATGTGAAGCCTAAGAAGCTAAGACACCACTTGGAGACATCCAGAGGTCAGCTGACTTTGTACACAAACTCTTAAACTGTTATTCTCAACAATGTCCCTTCACTTAGCCTGTGTCTGTGCCAGGAAATGCTCAACTCGCCTCCTACAAAGCATCCTACCGGCAGAATAGTGTTAAAAACTGCACGTTATTGTGGATGAATTAATACCTACTTGTGCAAAGAACGCATTTTCAACCATGATTAAGCCGGCAGCCAGCAAACTACGGCCTGTTCCTCTGTCTAGTGATGTAATCTGCAGGCAGATATTCATTTTTCCTCATGGAGGTCCTGCTGTTCTTGAACATAAAGATCCCATGTCAAAATTACTGTGTGCATATGCCGAAATCATAATTAAGATATCTGGATGGGTAGGATAAATGTGCTGTTACCACGAAAACGGTTGTGGTAACAGAAAATAAACTCTTAAATTCTTAAAGCTAAGTCACGGAAAACTACTGAAAAGATGATTCATCTCTTTTTAAACAGTCAAAAATATTTATTTTCATTTGGTCTTTTGATGCATTTGATCTTTCATTTGGCACCAAATTCTCTTTTTTATTAAACTTTTGTTTGTGAAATCATGAAGTTTAGTTTTAAGGCATCACCAGCCACCATTCATCCCAACAATGCAGAGTGAGAAAGTGGACAACAGAAACTGGAAAGTGGCCTGAATGCTACCACTGGGCCGCTTAGGTTGGGGAGCAGCCGCCAGCTCCAGAAGGCCTCCTGCATCAACTACAAGGATTTCACTTCATGTTGAGCTAACTATACTTTGTTAAATTTGTTCACTGAGCAGCCAAAACTACTCCAGTCAGCAAAATGCAAGCCGAAGCTTTTAGCTTTTAGTTGGTAAATATGAGGGATTGTGCAAGCATCTTTATCTTTCTGTCTTTCAGTCTTGCATTACCTTGTAGCAGGTTTCTGTTTCTGTTGGCATTAAAAATGACATAATCCATAATGTTGCACAACGTCAGACAATTAGCGCAGTTAGCAATGACTTCCTGCTGTAATGTCTTTGTGTTGGTTTGTTGTGCTGTTCATCTTCATATTCTAGTATTGTTTGAATTGTGGAAATAGAAATATGGCATCTCAGGATGTTGCTAGCCATTTATAAACAAGTCACCTAAAGCTGCCTGGTTACAGATCAGATTAAGTAATTCTAGCTTGAATCCATGCATGTTCTGCTTCAAGTAGTTTCCTCTCCTACATCATCGCGTTTGTCTGGAACCTGGCAGCACACTAAAACCAAACGTGTCTGCAGACGGCAGCGTATCTGCGTGTGCAAGCTGTGCTATGATATGCAGGCACGACATCTTCCTGTCTGGCTTTTCTGCATGTTCACAGCTGAGCTCAGCGGGCATGTTGCAACCATTCTGCTTGTTCCTGCACATGGCAGCAGCCTGAAGGTTTTGAAGTGATGAAACCGGAGAGATGAGTGATTTCAGAGGCTGTTTATTCAAACACTAGTACATATTTTTCTTACTTGGTGATTATGAGGCATAAATCCACTTTAGTTTAAACGTATACAATGGAATAATTTTGGGACACGGCTTTCTGGCTGGGTGATGGTTTTGCCTTGTGAGGAAAAGCTTACGTCGGTATTCAATAATGTAGTAACTTCAGCAGCTTTGCAGTTGTGTTGCAATGGAGACACTGCTGTGAAAATAAATGGGTCAAACCACACAGGTTTGGGTTTGAATGCCATTCATGTCGTACATTAATTCAGTGAGTTAAGTGGGTCACTCATATTCTCCACACCTGATTCAGCAGTTCGTCATATGATTCTGCATATCTTCTGCTGTTAAAGCCAGAAAAGGAGCTATTAAAAAAAGAAAGGTGTGAAACCTTGTTTGCGTTGACGTGCAGAGTTCAGAGACTGTTTGTATTCTTGTCGCATTCTTCTTACTGAGGAGAAAAGCTTTCATTTTGCATAATTAATGTTTTGGCACACCTGTATGCTGGTCGCATATAAATCAGATATATTGCATGAAGTGTAAACACAGGACATAATGCAGTTTATCTACCTTTTATTTACCTAAGAGCTTTTTAAAAGAAACCAAGTCATACTGGTTTTTATTTCAATAAAATCTGGAACCGTTTCAATTAACAAAAATAAAACTTGTCTTTTCACAGAGCTGAGCTCAGCAGTTCTGTTGCTGTCTGTTGTTGTACAGCCTGTCACACAACCAATAATATAACTGCAATTAAAAAATGCTAGTTGATTTTGTTTAGGATGGTAAATGAACTTCTAGTCCTTTACTACACACATTTACACATATTCATACCCTGAGAGACACATTGGGAAGCAACGCAGGGTTCAGTGTATTGCCTAAAGACACTTAGGTGTACAGGGAAAGCCTGGAATCAAACCAGTGTCCTTCTGGTTGGAAGATGAATGCTCTTCTTCCTGAACTACAGCCTCCCATCAGTATTCATCTTTGTTCTTTTTCCGTGTGTAAAAGTATCTTATGATTGGCTTAAATCTTGTCCTCCCTTACATTTAAACTAAATGAATTAATGATGATATATAATGTTTAAAATGAAATCTAAAATTGCTGCATGCAGGGTCTGACAGAGTAAAAATCTGTCGGTTATTTGATAAGTTAAACTGATCTTTGCATATTCTGGTTTTCTTTATGTTTGGGTTTGATATGAAAATGCTCCCTGACTTCTTAAGGCTAGGTTTACTTCCTGTTTGTTGTGAAGAACGCCTGTAGTCCTATGACTACTTATTTTCACTTCCTGTTTTCCCGACTTCCTTTATGCTTATTTTCCAACCCATATTTAATCTACTGAAACTGTCCCCCCCCCCTCCCAGGTGTTTGACAACTATGCCGTGACGGTGATGATCGGTGGGGAGCCATACACTCTGGGACTGTTTGACACTGCAGGTACAAATAAGCCTAGACTCATTTCTGCACTTCATCCTTCATGTATTGTACATGATGTTCTCGTTCCAGTTTTTTTCTGAATGTTTGTGTCTGTCTGCAGGTCAGGAGGACTACGACAGACTGCGACCCCTCAGCTATCCTCAAACTGATGTCTTCCTCGTCTGTTTCTCCGTGGTATCACCCTCCTCCTTTGAGAACGTCAGAGAGAAGGTTTTTAGAGTTGTTTTTCAGTAGCATGTGCGCATACTAGCTGTCTTTAGGGGCTATATCAAATTTGCATTTAAAAAATAGTTTTTCCATCACGTATGTTCCGTCTCGGTTTGTTTCAGTTGTGCTTCTTTCCCTTTGTTGTTGTTTGGTAACCAAATTGTTAAATAAAATTATCATTAAAATAGGATAAAAGTGTGTTATAAAAAAAAAACTCCATTATGTCAAAGACAATCAGCTCAAAGAACAAACACTGACTAAAATCATAAATTCTGCATTTGTATTCTGAAAGTGATTCTTTTATCATGCCGACATGCAATTTCAGACTTAGAACAAACGTAATAACATGTAGATCAGTAGGACTTGCATTTAAAGTCAATCAACCCTGACCCGAAGCCCATCTTTTCACAGTGGGTGCCAGAGATTTCACACCACTGCCCGCGGACGCCCTTCCTGCTGGTCGGGACTCAGGTTGATCTCAGAGATGACAGCAACACTCTGGAGAAACTGGCCAAGAACAAACAGCGAGCGCTGACCTGCGACAGCGGAGAGAAACTGGCCCGCGACCTCAAAGCTGTCAAATACGTGGAGTGTTCAGCTCTTACGCAGGTACGCTGAGAGCCTGCTGTTTATGAAGATTAGTTTTCATGAAAAGCCAGATTTTTTCCCTATACTCTCTTTGGAGTTTATAAATAAAAGGCTCATTCCTGCACCTTCCTGAATCTCACAGAGGCACACACACGCTTGTGCACACACAAATCTGAACCAAACATGGCAGCTAGCAGGAAGAGCCGATTCCCAAAAAGTCACCATGTCATTTGTTTGCAACTGGTCCAAAGGTGGAAGAAGAGCCAGTTGAGCCAGCGCTGAAGAAATGTGTTGAATATATCCGGCTCTGGTTAAAGTGGTTGGAATATGGCCAATTTGTCAGACAGCACTGAGGGTCTCCAATACCGAACCAGAACCAGAGCTGTGTCTTTGTGAAAACACTAACACACACACACACACACACACACAGTCAACTCAGCCATCATTCACTTTTCATACAGACTGTATGAGAAGCTCCCACTTCCCACACCAGGACAATCATTTTCAGTGCATTACACACTCACACACACTACCATACACACCTGTGGACACAATTTCCCATTAGATTAAATGTGTCCAACTTATTACATGTACTTTTACATAAAACATAACTTCTCTGTCGCACCTTTACATGCCAAAAAGCATTAATCGTAACCGGGGGTATCGGTTTTCATTTTTTAGCCTCATCTTCAACTTTAACAAGCAGGTCAGAGATACTTGTTGCTATGGTTACACTCCTTTCCTATTAGAAGAAAACATATCTGCTTTTGTCTTACTGATCATAACGAGTAATGTTGACGTTTTTCACGTGTTTATTTTTTTTCTTGCTCTTTTTTCACTCACCAGTGTCTGTTTCTGATTTACAGAGAGGACTGAAGAACGTATTTGATGAAGCCATCCTTGCAGCTCTGGAACCTCCAGAAAATAAGCCCAAAAAGCGCTGCATCCTCCTATAGATGCTGGAGGAGCAGGAGGAGGTGGACGGGGAAGAGATGAACCTCATTATGAGCAGAGGGAGGGGCACCAAGGGGGAGGGTGGGCCACATAGACACGTTTCAACAGTGCCTTCAGCCATTGTGACCTAACTTGGGTGTGGTGGAGCAGGCGGTTGCTTTATTTTCCTAGTGGATATTTTTCACCCTAATATTGACTAACACATTTGAACAGCACTCCTCACTAACCAGGAAGTGGCTTTTAATGATGGGAGGAAGCAGGTTGAGCAATAGAGAAATTTGCGCCTCAGTTGCCTCGAAGATAAAAGCTTTGGAGCGTCACGTTTGGAAACCAGCTCCATGTTTTTCAGGCACCGATGTATTTGAAAGTGATGAAATCTAAAGGAAGAGGCACTGCATTCAGTTTTTAGCACACCTTTCCTGCTTTCACCTCTGTAGCTACAAACATCCAGTAAACTTCTTGAAAATAACTGAAAGATGAAAATTAATCACAATTAAATCCAGTTGATTAAACTAGAAACAATAAGATTAAAAATAAAATTACGATTTAAACATGAAATGTGTGTTTTAAAATGTGGTTTGAAATACATGTTTATGAACTTCCACCTCTGTTGAAACTGCAGTGTGAAATCGTTTTGACACATAGCAATCGGTATGGATGTCTGGTGATCGTCAGAAGGAACAAAAACATTCCCTGTAGCATAGTGGACCATCAAATAATTAACAATCAGTGGTGTCTGTAATTATGAGTATTCATATTAATAATAGGAATAATAATAAAAAAAAGATCTCAGGTTGTTTAAAGCAGGATTAGAGCTTTACCTGATTTTTCACTTTACAACACAACATTAATGTTTGTGCTCCTGTGAGCATGTGCTGTTTAAATCAGCCTCAACGCATCTTTATAATTATTCACATGAGCAGAGTTGGCCACTGGATTTCTTTCATCCCATATAGGAATCATCTGAGTCTAAATGAGGAGGTCCAGACCGAGACGCGCACATTTGCACGTACACAAATCTGGTTCATTGAAGTACCATTTCCTTTCCTCTTTCCTGACACATCACATCCTGAACCAAACAACTCCAATGAGCTGCAACATGTCGTCACTGCTGTCTGACAAGCAAAACGTGATAAATATTACCAACTTAAGGTTGCATTTTATCGCTGGGTTGTTGCAGTAGATCAGTCTTGTTAATAATAATGATGCAGAAAAGCTTCGTCGCTGCACAGAGGATGCTACTTTTAAAAACAAAAAGCTCTCGTGTTTTATCTTAAAATAAATTAGGATTGCTGCATGTTACTTTTCACAGCCATGACGTGATGGCGATTCGCTTCATCTGGACTCATCATGGCCTAATGTTAAATACATAAAAAGAGGAAAAAAAACTGAAATGCCTTCATGTTGTGCATCACTCCACTCTGAGACCTCAGAAAATATGCCTTAAATGATATGTTGTAGTTGAGATGACCACAGTCTTATGCTTAAAATCCACCTGGGGAAAATTTGTGGGACAAAGGCTTTAGTCAGACTGTGAACATGTTTTTGATTCAGATTTTGCCCGTTTGTTCTTCTTTCCCCTCCTGACTGGAGCCTCTAGGTGTTTTGACACCTTCTGAAAGCCTTTAAAAAAATATGTCCTTGTTTAAAGTTTGGAGTTGTTTTTCACTGAAAGCAGCACTGAGTACATCAACAACGCTCAAAATCTGGACTCTATATTTTCTAGTCCTATGAATTCCCAGAAAAGTCTTCAAGGCTCTTTTATTTATCTTTGCTGCCTTCTTCTATAGAATAAAAAGCATCCCTGTCATTTATGCTCAGTAATTAAAGCTTTATCTCTTCAAGTCCAGCCTTGTTCAGTAAAATGAAGACTGAAATGGTCATTACTGTTATCAGAGCCTCACATATTTACTTATCATTGTGCTTATTTGCCAAACTGTCCATTTAAAGACTAGATTTTCTGTGTAAACTGGGATAATTGGTGATCTATAGATATTCTAAAAAATGCTGTTTTCATCTTTAATACTGACCGTCTTCAGCCTGGGAATCTGTTTCAACCCTTCGTGTGACTTTACGTCTCATTTAAATAAACAGAGCGAAATTTTCTTCCAATATTTGAATCTATTCTTGATGATGGTTTATTCTGATAATGTATGAATGATTACAAGTATTAACTTTTTTGTTCTTTGTTTCTTGGGGAACATTATTCTTGCAGATTTTGGACACTTTGCAAAGTTTTTATTTCTTTTCCTTTAGATATTTTTACTATACTTGACAGTTGAGTGTTGGCAAACTAAACAATCTTGATAATAAGCTTTGGATGGCAAATTAGGAAAAAATATATTTGCAGCAATAATTACAGATGTGGAAAACTCCTCTGTACTGAATGTTGAATGTTGGAAGTGGTGGGTGTTTAAAATGAATAAAAAATAGTCCTTAAATGTTGTTTCAACCTATTTTTTGGTGGAGGGGGGGAAATTTGAATAACTTGAACTTGAATCTCATGACATTCACCACCCACCCACTGAATGTCCTTTTAAAGTGAATTCTTTTCTCCTCATTCTTTACTTTTCAAAGGGGAAATGACTATGAAGCTATTTTTGTTTATTGAGTAGGCTGGCAACAAAAAATAAATACTTTTCTCTTTATGGAATTTATTTATATTATACTTTAGTTTATTCATTATCTGTACAAAATGACACAAGACCTTAGATATGCATATGCGCACGGACACAGACAGATCGGAGTGCGTGTTGCACTCATGTGTTTTAAAGCTTGAAGTCCATATCACAGAAGTTTCTCCTCGACAGGAAATACGTTTTTCGGGGATTTGACTCTCAAGAAAGTAGTTTTTATACTGGATATCAATACCATAGCAACATATCCTGTATTTGTTTTACATATGTTTTGATCAGGCATCTATAAAGTCACCTATTTGCCGAAGTCGCTCATCTATGTCTCAGGTAGAGCAGGTGTTTTAGTACCGGTTAATATTTAACCAGCTATTGTAACTTCACGTTAGCTTCCGGTACTCTGTAAGCTTTCTAACTTTTCTACTACTTAAAGGTAATTTGCTTTTTAAATGCTGTTAACTGGTTTTAACACTAACAACTGAAATCTTAACGCTAACCAAATGATCTTGTCTGAGCCAGAAATTTTTTTAGGTAGCTGTGCTTTTTATACAGATGTGGCTGAGAAGCATGAACACCTGGAGAAATTATTTAGATTGAGAAGAAAACCTCAAAAACGTTATTATTTTTTTGGAAAGTACAGGTAATCAATAATGGATTATTTTAATATCCCAATTTAGAGTTCAGGTTACACTTAACTGGATTACTCCAGATTTATATTTAAAATAAGGCTGAATGTTTCCCGTCATCACATTTACTTATTTTAGTCACAATGAACAAAAGCATTTCTTCTAGATGTTAACAAGACTTTAAAACTGACGCAACAATGCGACAGCTCACAGTTCATATTGCAAGACTCAGTCACTCCAGTTTTGACTAATCATGTGCGGAACAAACTTACAAAAAGAGAAAAAGTTTTCCAGACGTTTCTCTCTTCCTTATGATTGCTAGCATGTGATTGGTCAGCTGTCCTGTACATTTTGGTAAGCATAAATCATGCTTATGGTGGCTTTCAGGGAGGTCACCACTCCTGCATCTGTTGCTGACACTTTTAACTTTGGCTACATTTCAATGATAACCCCAAATGACTTCCAACTCCTGTTTGCTCCAGTAAGGCTGTTTTGTGTCCCTCTCATCTGGAGGGTGTTTCCAAAACCAGATGTTTTTTCCCTCCAACAACTGAAATATGGACCGATTAAACCCCAGAACATGTATCCACTGTCTATGTGATGAGCTTGTGCTCAGAAAGTGTGGCATCTTCCATAACCAGCATAATGTCATAGATGTGCGATACAGCTGCAAGTTATGTTTGGGTGCAATGATGGACCACTTTAAATGAAAGTTTATTGATCATAGTAGCATGATGGTCTTTTAAAAAGAGTTGCCTAACGGCTTAAAGATCACAAACAAAAGTAGTTTACAACTTTGCCCTTCATGGATTTAAGTTTTGACAGAATCTTTTCATAATCTTACAAAGTGGAGATGCAGAAAAATGTCTTTGTTCTTTGAATTGTTTTATGCAGAATATATTCTCTTTAGATACCAGATCTTTAGATCTTGCCACCCTCACCTGTCCATTTTTTCACAAACTGTATAATTTTGTGCAATAATGTTACGTGTAAGTTGCTAAGTGAGTCACCAGCATCACATTTTGGATTTTAAAGAAAATTGTTGCTGAAAATCTTTTAATTTCTGTGTCTGTGAAATGATGATAAAGTAACAACACAGATAATTAAGACAAAATAACTTTCCTACCCCTTCTGCCTCATTTTCTATTCTTTATGTTGCTATTCTCCCTTTTCTCATCAGTTTCTTGTATGCCTAAATTTTACATGAATGCTATAAAGTGTGTTGTGGTGGGTGACAGTGAATCAGAAAAAAACCACCTTCTCACCTCCTATACCTCACTGCATTCTTCTGATTACGTCCCTAAGGTGAGAAACCTTCAACAACACGCTACAAATCAAATATACACTGTAGCGAGACCATCACACAAACAATCTAAAGCTCTTTCCTGTCTCACAGGAAGTATAACTTGTTGGCAATGACTCTAACCCACTCTGTGCAAACATGCTTTTGTAAAACAGGAACTTCACACTGAACATATGAATTCAGCAAACCCCTAAACATTGTGGTGTTTTCTGCATCATCAGATTGCAATCTGTTGTGTGTTACTCCATGATAACTCCTGTAGGCAATCATTTGTTATTAAACGTGTGCTTCTCTCTCTGAAAGTCCCATTTTGTGCAATTAAAAACAAACTAGCAACCTGATAAGTAAGGGATCCCACTGATACAAAATGTGATGCAAACTTTAACCTTAACCTTTTAACCTGAGCATGTAAGCTCAGATGTTTTGGTGAGAAAAACAGGTGAGTGGCTGTTAACAGGCTTCACTGACTGATTGTTGCAAACTGGTGAGTAATTCTTTAGTTTTCCCCTGTAGACAGTTTGATCAGAGGATTGCAGGCCCATTTGTTCTTCCTTCTCTTCCTTAATGTCTATCCCTCTGTTTTCTCCATTATTACATTATTTTGTATGGGTTCATCAATGTTCTTTGAGATGTCACAATATCCTTAATATTGTCAAATATACAAAAATCCTTTTTAAATGTTTAGATTTAGGGAAAATTTTCCCATAATTACAAATACAGTGAAATAGAATGTACAAATCTGTAATCAGTTAAAGTAAGACTTGCTGAGTTGTTTGATAAAATAATAATCCAAGAAAGATATTTACACCAGAATTTCTCACATAATTATTCATAGGATAATTACTTAAAATGACTGTTGTGCACTTGTTTAACACATGATCATTGCTGGTGCTCAAGATTTTTAAGACCTGGTAAAGACAAGTTTTTTTTTTTTAAATATAATTTTTAATACCATATGTAAATTTCAATTCTCATAACTTTATAAACAACATGTTTGATGATACAGTGACATCATTTCTGATCCTGCTGCATCCCAGCAATATCCTAAAGCTGAGAAATCGATCCAGAAAACTTTTTTTATACCGCGTAACGTTACAGATGACATTCACTTCTCGCACTGCGTCACACACCAGCAAGTGGACGTAAGCACATCTGCAACGTGCACCGTAGCAGCAAAGACATGCCAGAAGACATTATCAAAAGAAAAAGGGCAATATATAAGACAACAGTTAAGATAAAACTGTTTTATACTGGCTGGAGAGAGCTTACAGTGCAGGCAAGATGCATGCTAAGTTAACCGTAGAGAGGAAGCCTATCGTTTAAAAAAATCTGCAAAGGTTCTGTATACACAGTATCAGTAGATGCTGTTTAACATTTGGCCACTAGGGGCGCTAAACCCATAACTTCCCACAGGCTACACGACATAGTCATTCATTCAGTTTCCGCACTGCTTAATCCAATGCATGGTTATTCAACTCAATTCAACTTTATTTGTATAGTGCCATTTCACGACAATGTTGTCTAAAGGCGCTTCACAGAGATCGGCCAATTCACAAAAATAGCCTTATATGGGGAACCAGCAAGATTGCATCGAATCTTGACTTCGATCCAATCTCCAATCCTGAGCAAGCATTACTATTATTTTTATTTATTTATATATTTATTTTTATTTATTTATTTTTTTTTTTTACCATGTAGAGATCCAATAGCTCTCAGAAACAATATGAATGGATTGTGACATATTAGGCTTTAATGGATTAAAATCTAACAGAAATTCTTAATAGCTCAAGCTACTACTTTTATATAGATTCATATTCAGGTTACTTGGAATATGTCTGTGTAAAACATATAGTATTTCCACTGAAACCAAAGGTTGGAATCCTTCTTTCATATTCATGGAGCTGAGCTTGGCAAGCGTGTTGGGGCCATGTTGCCTTTTACTGCACATGGCAGCAGCCTGAAGGCTTGGAAGTGATGAAACAGGAAAGGTGGGTAAGCTGAATGATGGCAGGTCTGTCCGCCCAGACAGAAGCTCAACGAAATTCAGCTCCTTGTGATGAGCTTGATCAAGGTGTGCCTCACCGTTCAGTCCTTCACAGCCCCCTCGCAGTGCTGAATTGGACTATTATCATTTTTGGATTATCATCTTCTTCAGTCATTCAGTTACATGTCTAAAAACATTATCAATGGCTTAAAGTCAATGATTACAATCATGCTAGCTACATTATTCAGCTGAATAAAGGCTAGAAAAGGGTTTGGCCACCCATTCCCACCTCACTTGTACAATACTTTGAGCATATATTTTGCCACATGTGTATTTGCTTACTTCTGTTGCTTAGGAAACATTGCTGTTAGTAAAATGGCTCAAACCACACCTAGACTTCATTTCAAACATTTAAACAACACCTAGATCTCTTATTTGTTTAGTATGTGGGGTAGATCTGTTCTTTTCCATTAACAAATGTTTCTCAACCCATAATAAAACTAAAAAGCTGAATGGCTTGGTGCTAAAGCTAAGCTAGCAACCTGTTGGTAATTTACTGATGTTTCCAACTGCTGCTATTACTACGCTCTAAGAAAAACGTAATAAAATAAGCCCCAAATGTGTCATAAAGTTTGAAGGAATTTTCCAATTTATCTCAAACTCAACATATCTATGCTCTGGAGTCATCTGAGATCAAATTTTCTTCTCCCAGGCGTCAACAGAAAAGTGCAACAAACTTTCCTCCAGATTCACAGATGCATACCAACAAGTGTTCAAAGACTATAAAGGCTCATGGGAAATGCTAATTCAGCTGGATTTTAACCATTTGTGATTGCCAACCTCCATGTTTGAATTATATGTTTTACTTTCTGGGGTATGTTTGTATTTGGACAATGTTGCTGGGATGTTCAGTTCTGTTTGAGTGTTAAAGTAGCATACACGGATACACACCACCACTACCTTTCATTAATGTGTTTCAGTGGGAGAAGATATGTTGCTGTATATAAACTTTTTAACTTATCATTGATAAATATAATTTGAATAATGTTCAAATAAAGCAAGTCATTTAATTTAGTTCAACTATTCTTTCTTTTCAATGTGGTATCGTTCCATTACTGTGATTAGTGTATATACCATTAAAGTACAGAATTTCTGCTGTCAGATTCACAGACATGTGCATAAATGCCACCTTTGCTGTGGAAGTACTGAATTTTCCATTTTTGGGTTAATGAAACTGTCTATACAGCTAACAATAAAATGTCTTGGTAATTTTCTGCCAGGACATTATTTGTTTTTCTACATAGTTCATGTAATAATTTTGACGTGATTGAACTGACTTTTATAGAAAAACATAAAATGCTTTCAAATATCGGCTACATGTTGATGACAATGCAAACAAATGGAAAAGTTAAATTAGAAAATAAATGTGTTAAGGATGCTCACCAACCTTAAACCTTTTACGGTTTCTTATGACACATTTTCACTTCTTTTCTCCACTTTTCTTTTCTTGCTTAATTAAAAACTTGCTTCAACATTAGGATGATTTTTTTTTGGTCTAATAGTTGTGTTCAATAAATGCTTCTTAAGTTCTGCTGCAACAAATACGTGGTTATTCCTGCCAGCAGCAACAATAGTGATATTAAATTACTATAATAACAACTGTTTCTTTCTTTCTTTAGGATACATTAATAGAATTTACCTTTCAGGAAAGTAATTAATACCATCCAATTAGATGTATTCCCATCCTTGTTACCCAGGTGTTTGACAACCATGCCGTGACTGTGATGATTGGTGGGCAGCCATTTACTCTGGGACTGTTCGAAACTGCAAGTAAAAATAAATTACACATAATTATTTCACTTATGTACTGAGTACTTTAGACATAAATACCAGCTAAAGCAAAAGAATCAGTAAAACAAACTGGTTTTTATAGAGTAGCAACTGCATTTTGCCAAAAAATGTAAACTTGTGATCAGAAATGCAAAATTTCTCCTGTCAAACCAGACAAAAACGTTTTTCTTCTTACCGCAGTTGTGGATCCAGTTCATTTCAGATTGTTTGTTTCTTTGCAGGTCAGGAGGATTACAGTAGACTGCGACCTCTTTCCTATCCTAACACTGACGTCTTCCTCGTCTGTTTCTCTGTTGTATCCCCCTCCTCCTTTGAGAACGTCAAAATCAAGGTTTGTCGAGTTGGTTTTATCATTTTTTTAATCGATGTGCACATTTACCACTTACAAAAATGTATTTATATTCAGCTTTCAGGGTAATTTAAAGCAAAAAGTTCATGTCACTATGAAATTAGACCATGAATGTAGAGCATTTGATTCAAATGCGTATATATACGCTTTCATGACATAGACATATGTCATACTTGTATACATAAATGACATATACTGATATGCATATATGTATGGATATTCTATTTTCTATTTTCTGTATCTCTGATATCAATGCAAATGTAAAGCCTTCACCCAAAGCCCATCTTGTCACAGTGGGTGCCAGAGATTTCACACTATCGCCCACAAACACCATTCCTGCTGGTCGGGACTCAGGTGGATCTGAGAGACGACAGCAGCACTCTGGAGAAACTGGCTGAGATGAAAGAAAAAGCAGTGACCTATGCAAGAGGAGAAGAACTGGCCCGTGAGCTCAAAGCCGTCAGATACATGGAGTGTTCAGCTCTTACGAAGGTAAAAACAAACAGGACTCACGGTTTGTGGTTAGATCATTAAATGTCTGGGAATTTAAAGTAACCTCTCAGGTAAACAAGTAGGTTGGTCAGATATTTGTGACAAGACACATATTTGTCTAACTTATAATGGTAATATGGATTGATCACCTGTTTTGTCTGTAGCAGGATAAACATCTTTCACAATCAAATACAGAAAGAAATCTCACCAGTCTCTGCTTTTCATTTTCAGGAAGGCCTGAAGGATGTATTTGATGAGGCTATCCTTGCAGCTCTGGAAGCACCAGTAAATAAACCCAAAAAGCGCTGCATCCTCATGTAGATGCTGAAGGAGCAAGAGAAGGAGAAACAATGGGTGGAGGTCGACGGGGAAAAGAGGAACCTAAACATGAAGACAGGGAGAGCTGGTGAAACGTTTGTGGTGGAATTGATGTTAGCTTTACTTTCCTAATGGACATTAATAAATGTTTTCCTTTTCATGTACTCTGAGATTCTATATTTACATTTCTGCATTTTCTAGCTTTACTAAATACTGGACACTCATATCCAGTAGAACTCCTGAACATCTTCTTCCCGAACTCATCAAAGCCATCAGTCCAAAACATGAATCTCATCTGCGCTCCGTCTTTTTAAGGTGTTTGTGTAAAACTTCAGTAGTTGAGACTTCTGAACGGGAAAAGTTTTGGTGGCTGGATCCTCCACAGCCATCAGAATCAATAATAAAGTAGAGTCCCTTGTGATTTCTCCTCAGAACAGCAACAGGGATCCACACAGAGCAGAACCATACAGCTTCACTTCTCTTATGACACCCTGATATAACGCTTTCTGGGAAGTTTGAACACATTCACAACTGAAACTGGGAATTATGTCCAACTCCTTGCAGTTTTGAGGCCTGGATGTTAATGATAAAAAGGTATTGAATGTAAAGGAGTGAGGTCGACATTGTCAGTCTTTAAAACACCATCCCTGTTTTTATATAAAAAAATAACACTTTTTTTAGAATTCAGGCTTTTTCTGTCATTTCCACAATAAACTTTAATGGAAAACTGATTTGTTTTATATTTAAATGAGGCCATAAACAAAACTGTCTCAAGTTTTTTGTCTCATGTTTATTTTTTTATATTTGTACATCCTGGTTTCATCACAATAACATTAAGAGCAATTAATAGTGTCACAAAGATAAGGAGTAACTAAAAAAAATATATACAATCGCTGTTTTAAAAGAAATCATCCATTAAGGGTTGAATTGACATTTTTTAACATTTATTTTTAAATTATTCTTCTTTGATTCAGTTTTACAATTGACTGACTCAAAGTTTTGTAGTAATTAAATACATTTTTAATATTGTGGGGGGGACACTGGGGTTGTACTTTCATATTCCCATTTACTGGGAGCTGCTGCATGGGGTTCAGGGGGAGAGAGTAGCCCCATAGGTGAGGCGTTTGAAAAGTGGAAGAATTCTCTGGAGTTTTGTAAGTTGACTCACAACATGACATTTACTAAATATTAACTAAATATTTGAGCTCCTGGATTTTTACCAAACAAAGGGAACTGTGTGTGTCTGAGCAAAACAGACACAATAAAATGCACACAAGTCTGCTGTATGAAAGTCACATTGACTTGTTGTCCTTCCTGACTCACCGATGGGGACACTGCCTGTCATAAAGCAAATCTGTTGTCTCACAGAACATTTGAATGAGCATTTTACTGTCATTACCTTGTAATTACGGCTGGTATGACAAAGAAAGTAGAGTCTTTATGTTTTCGAATGTTTTTTATGCAAAGAACATAAATAACGTGGACATTTTCAGGTCTTTAGGTCCATTCAGCGTCGAATGGACACCAACATAAGGCTAATTTATTCCACAAAATTTAAACCAAAATAATTGTACATATAGCACTTTGACATTTGGGTTCAAATGTAAAGTGCATTATAAATTAAATGCATTATTATTATTATTATTATTATTATTATTATTATTATTATTATTATTATTATTATTATTATTATTATTATTA
>JBAMHX010000019.1:21256949-21284261 GCA_037177515.1 Pseudomugil tenellus
TGTGTGTGCGTGAGTGTGTGTGCGCGTATTTGTGTGGAGATGTGTGTGTATGCGTGTGCGTGTTGCATGCAGGGTTTGCTCATTAACTCTAAAAAGCACTTTTATAAACACTGTTACAAAGTGTTTTACAGAGCAGACAAGTGAAAGCAGTAAAACAACCTGTGAGATCATCAGTGCGACACCTGATGTGTGTCTCTGCAGCTGCATCTTACTTTTACATTTGTTAGTTTTATAGTACTTTGTTTTTAGTGCAAATGTGGAAGTTTTGTTGTTTTAAATCAGCTTTCTTGTATTTGAATCGAAGTATTTTAATTTCCAGATGTGTGTCTGTGTTTGTTATATGGAGTAAATATGATGTTTCTATGTAGTTTACATGTGTACCTTGTGCTTGTCTTGTACATAGTAAACCATAACCTTTTAGGTAAACAACACTGCATAGTTCAATGTTTAGGATCTGAGTCTACCTCTTTTTCTAAATTTTCTGTTTTTGTTTCTTTCTCTCTCTTGTGTTTGCATCCACACATTACATCTTGTTTTTGTGTTTGCTATCTTTGTGTATTCTCTACTTCCCTCTGACTCCATGTATGTCATTATTTATGCAGTGTGTTTTTGTGCATGATTGTGTGCATACAGCTGTGTTCAGAGGTGTGTGTGTGTGTGTGTGTGTGTAAACCCGTTAACCTGTAATTTTGCATGTGCATCCTCGTGTATACAGTAGAGTGAAACACACACACACAGTGCCTCCATCTCTGACATAACTGGTTACCATGCATACAGTGCAACTCTGACTATTATGGGGTGTTCTTTGTTTTGTCACAACGTGCCCTGGTATGGAACAGGAGGGGGGAGGGGAGCAGGACGTGTGTAATGTGTGTGCGTGAATTTTGGGGAGGGTTGTGTGTATGTGTGTGGGGGGGTGGGGGTTATATATGTGTGTTTTGGTGTGTACAGGGCACGGTGTTGCAGGGAGAGAGGGTGCGTGGGATTGGGTGGGGGATGGGTGTGCGTGTCTGCATAGACGTGCAAGCACATAATATGTGCATGAGATAAAATTGCGGCACATGTGCACGCTCATGCAGGTCTTTAAAGTTTGATTGTAAAGTTTCTTTAAACACATCGTTGTCACTTTGTTCTTCTGTTTTTGTGATGTTTCAGGCTCAACTTGCTGAGTTTGACTTTTTAGCTCATTTTCATTCAAACATAGTCAGTGAACAGAAAACTGTCAAAAACTTGGGGAACAGAAGACATAAAACCTCTTCACTCACGTCCAAAGTACAACACACCAGATTTGGCAGGTATATAAGAAGCATCTAACTGGATTAGATTTTCCCCAGTATGTCTCGGCTCTCTACCCAGATGTGTTGTGAATCCTGTTTTTGTGAGGAAGAGATTCTGACACAATTCCATCTAAGATTCAATTAGTAGAAATGGGTAGATGACAAAATAAGTATTTGCAATACACAGAAAATGTAAAATGAAATTAATGCGAAACAGAAAACATGGTGAGAACATAAAGGAGTTTCCAAAAGGTGATGTTGATATCATATGTGTATAAACTGTTTTGGAGGAGGTAGGAGGCATGGTGGTGAATTTTATTGCAGGACTCCATTGTGACAAAAGTTTGACTCCCATGTTTCTTTTTCTTCCCTCAGTGCTCTTAACTAGCATGTACTAGTCCTGTGCAACTCCATAGTTTTGTTTCTGTTTTACTTCCACATGCTTGCTGGTTCCGTGTGTTAAGGTTGGAAAAAGATTGTTGTTGGACTTAAAACCTGCCATTTAATAGTAACCCTGAGTAAATATGTTGGGTCTAATGTCAAGGGTACCTGATGAAGCAGAGTTAGAGGACCAAGCATTTACTTCATGGAACCACCTCTTTATATAACTATATGAGAAAACCATGTTTGTATTTTGGATAACCTGCTGACAGCATCATAATGAAGACAAACCAAGAATTAAAACAGCTTTTTGATCTGCAGGAACTTAATGAGGTGTACCGGTACCCTGAAGCTCTCCATGACCTGAATCTTATTAGGATTCCTCTTTGGATTTTCTGTTTTTTACCTATATTTTGCAACGGAAGTCACAGAGGAAGCAGAACAGCCATCAATCATTTTGATACTGCGTATAAATAGAATAGTTATCTTTTCTTCATTAGCTTAAAAGGCCCTGCTGCTGTGCAAGATGAGCTATAGTTAACAAAGTTACTCTAATGGAAAAGCTTAAATGTAGTTATGCTTCATTTGGCCTAACCTTGTGTAGACTCTGTGCTGTTTGAAGACATTATAGTAGCAATAAAACTTGACAACTTAGAAAACTTCATAATATGATATTTGTAACTCATTTTAAGCTGTTGAATGAAGAATGACTCAACAAAAAGCCTAACATCCAATTCAGCTGCAAGTTTGTAAAGATGTGACTAAGAAATGTCTTCCTGAAAGGCAACATACTCGACACAATACTTTACCAAGTGAAGGCATCATCTGCTCTGACCTTTCCTTCAGCTGTTACACA
Source organism: Pseudomugil tenellus (assembly GCA_037177515.1). Classification (NCBI taxonomy): domain Eukaryota; kingdom Metazoa; phylum Chordata; class Actinopteri; order Atheriniformes; family Pseudomugilidae; genus Pseudomugil; species Pseudomugil tenellus. Next base: position 21,259,464 of record JBAMHX010000019.1, read on the forward strand.
GCATCACAGCTCCACGTCTGTAAACCAGTCTTTCTGGCATTCATTTGCTCAGTTCTCAGCATGTACAGCCCGACACGTCCTTGCATCATGACCTGGGATATTTTGACTGAACTGCAAACATTCATTTGAGACAGTTAGAGTTGCATTTAGAAACAGTTAGAAACAGTATGAACTATTTTATCATTACCTTTATAGGGATGATAGACGTTGTTTACATGTTGTTATCACTAATGAGAGTCACATATATAGAAATATATTAACCCTTTAATGTTCACACAAAGAAAACAGAAATCAAAAAATGGTTTTATTGCTTTGAAACAATAAGAAGAATCAGAGTTAACTACATAATAGCAGTAGTTAAATTAGAACCTGAAACAGTAGCTAATGCAAGAACATAAACTTCCTTTCATTATAGACACAGGACAAAAAAAAAAGCTGAGGTTCCAGAAAAATACTGTTAAAAACAGGAAAAGATAAATAAATCATAGGTGTAGGCGGTAGCCCACCGGTCGAAAGTTTGGACACACTTTCCAGTTTATTTATTTCTGTTTGTGCGCCACATATAACAATTTGTATTTACACTATGTGCTTTTATTCAATCATATTGATACATCTTTATAAAATCTATTTCTTATTTATTAACAATTATTTAGTGACTTAATGGTTAATTGTATGTTATTCCAGTTTTTCTTTTAGCTATTTTTCTAGATTTTCCCCTGTATATTTTTATTAACTTTTTATTTATTTACTTTATATAATTGAATATTGAAAAGATAATATAATGTTCTTAACCTAATATAAAATTATCAATAAAAAACTATAAAAATGTATGTCTTTCAATAGTTGAATTTTTTTCATGTCATTTTACATAAGAAGGATATTTCCAGTCTATTCCTCTAATGTTATCCATATTTTCTCGTTTTAAATAAAATTACAAGAAAAAAACTGTTAAATAAAGCAGAAAAAACATGACTCTACCAAACACTGAGCAGAACATTTAAGTGTTAAGTTTTTATGTTTAAATAAATCATAGCCTGTTTGTAAGCATATCTCCAAAGATGAGAAACTAAATGTTCCTGCTGCTGCATTTGCTGGTTTTCTGATGATGATTTATTGTTGTACTTATTTTTATCTAACTGCAGCACAAGACTGTGAAAGGTCAGTGCAGCACAAGTCAAAGCTTAACAAATCCAAACTCTGGGTGGAGCTGAAATAAGTTCACTACTATTGCATCATATCGTGCAATAAGGAGATGTGGATGATTTTGCTGTACCTTAACATAATTACCTCAGTTTACTGTGTAAAACTCCATGTTTTGCTCTCTATAAAGGATTTTATTAACCCTTACAACTTAGTTTTTTTTACCTAAACTTCAGTAAATTCATTAAAAGATCTTTCCAAAAACTAGCTGTCATTTATAGAAACTACAAAACTAATGCTCTGAAACAGATTAGAAAGAAACAGGCTGTTTCCACTGCTACAGAGAAAAAAGCCGCTACAAACGGACATATTATAGCATTCCTACGGACCTCTGCATTTTGCATTTTTCCCTGAATATGACCATGGCAACAATTTTGTTTTTGTTTTTCCCGGAGAAGTTCACAGTAAATCACAGTTTCTGCAGCTGGTTGTGCACAAAATCCTGAATCATGTACATTTTTAGGCCTTTTCCATCAGTACCGACTCTCACCGGCTCTTCTCGGCTCAACCAGGCTTCAGTGTGTTTCTACTTTAGATATTACATACCGAGTAGATACTTTTGCATTACCTGCTTCCTTGAGGTTCCAAACGGGGAGAGTTGGGCTCGAATCGTGACTACAGGCTGGAGTAATGATCAGCCTGCATCTTTAGTATTAATATCAATCCCGGCAGCATTGCAATAAACTTTTTGCAGCTCTGATTGTTGGCATCTTCATAATATCTCTGATCACTGCGATACATTTCAAACTGACATCCGATCACGGGAACAGCTTCATAATATCAAATTCGGGACCCCTTCCACATCTGAGGGTCCTGAATTATAATTGAAAACCAGTCGAGCTGAGTAGAGTTCACCAGACTGAGTTAAGTAGAGGGACGTAGTTGCTAAAGGAAACGGTCCATTAGTCACCTGGAAGAGTTTGCAAGGGTCATCAGGTCATTCTTAGACCAAATGTAGCATACCAACTGTAATTCCACCAGGATTAGCCTCCCTTAAGAAAAATAAACAACGAAGGTGAGGAGCAAGAAAAAAATGGAGGCTTGTTTTGAGCGTGTTTTGCACAAGAATCGCTGTATCCACTTTTCTTTCATGAACTGCAAATTGCTTATGCGCCCATGCACTGACCCAGCAGAGTGCGTGTGCATGTAGAGTCCTAATCGGTGAGCTACATCTGTGTTAAAAACTTTCAAACAGTTTAAACATTCGCTCTGCAGATGCTTCATTGGTCTTTAAACAGGGGTGCCTCGAGATCTACCATCCTGCAACTTTTAGATGCAGCTGTTGTCCAGGACACCTGAATCAAACTAATGGCTCCTTCTCAGGCCTCTGCGGAGCTGGATGACATGTATAAGACTCCTTCCTTCAAACTACAATGAAACTGTAGATCCATTGTAAGGCTTCTTAGCTTATTTCTTGAGTTATAGAAGGAAGACTGTGAAGGAGTAAAGCGAGGAATCTGTGGTGCTTTTGCATGTAAACTGCTTGACTTGAGACAGTGAACTCACATCCTGAGTTTGTGCGGGTTTTAGGGACTTCCCTGGTCCAACACACTGGATTCAAATTGAACAGATCCAACAGCTTGTTCTCCAATTCAACACAGTGACCCATTTAATTTGTGTCTGTTGTGTTTAAACAGGGAAGCATCAGACATTTGCATATTGGTGGACAGGAGATTTCTGATCTAATATGTCATAATTCATGGTCAGATGAAAGATACAAGGGGAGTACTATAGCAGGACTATAGAAACAATAACAGGATGAAGAATTTTAACAGACAAATTGCAACTCTTTACTGACTTATAAAGAAAAGACATAAAAACATAATGATGAACAAGAACCGGAAAGAAAAGGAACCGGTTAGTGAGCAAAGAAAAAGTCTAAACATTTAGGGCTAAACTTTCAAACCAGGAGCAGGTGTTGTAATCAGAACAGGAGAAAGTGCACTAAAATCAAAACTCAAGGAAATACAACACGACAAGAAGCAGAAATCTAACAAAAGCTTAACCAAAAACAGAACTGAAACCTGCAGATTATCCCGTACACTAATGTAAACAGGACTCCACACCTCTGAAAATATAGTGTGGGTGGGGAATTCCTGCCAGCAGATTATCTTGTAAGTTATGTATTCATATACAAGGTTGTTTTAGACAGAAGAGGCTGTATTCACACTGCAGGTCTTAATATTCAAATTCAGTTTTTTTCACATTCTAATTCAAATGCACCCACCATCAGACTGCAGTGTATCCAGTCTACAGACCTTTACTGTGCTATGTTATCACAACAGGCTTCCTAGAAATCCAACATCTATTTCTTGTCAATGATATATTAAGTCAAATTAAATGTGACATGTTCAGACTGAGGCTGCTTTGAAAAAACAATAGAAATGGGTGTGATTTAGTGCCACGCTGGGAAGTAGCCGAGCTCCAATTTGAAGAAAGTGGATTTGTGCCATCAGATATGCGTCACATATGGGCCAAAATGTCATATTTTACTATTTTTGTCTGCAGTTTGAACGTAACCTTAGATTTACAAGCCCCTTTCCTTCTGAGAAGTCATTCTTCACACCTTTACACGCAAACATTTCTCACCTTGCTAATGAAAGTCCCGCTAGAACTCACCAAGTCTAATCTAGATATTGCTTGCAAATACATTGATTTGCATGAGGTGTCATAACAAAACACTTACAGGTGGCTGTCTTCTATATTCATAATGAAGATCAAACTTGGCATTTGTTTACATGAACAGACCAAATATGAGGACGAAATTATAAGACATGATTATGTATTTCCTAAATGACTTGGGGGAGCAAAACCGTGGTGTGAGTCACTTTTTTATGCCCTTTCAGACGAAATAAACAAGCTGCATCTTATCTTTGTATGAATCCGTAATGACTGGTAGTGCTGCGTGGCTGTGGGAGGAGATGCATGAAAGGAACCCCGGCTTGACGAAGTGTAATGAGGACGTCACAGAGCTCGGGTATTTTCAGCCTCTTTAACTAACTGCTGTTTGGAGAGACATACTGCACTGTACACTTGAGAAACCTATGAGACAGGAAATGATGATGGTGGAGGCGGAGGGAGGGGGGGTCAGAGAAAGCAAGAGAGTGACGAGGGGAATTAGTGATTATTATGGAGCGGCAGACCAAGCAGCAAAGAAAAGAGGAGGAGGAAGTGGTGAGGGGGGGAGCAGGCAAAAAGCATATTATGGGATGTTTGCACTGTCAGGTGGGGGGATGGGGCGATGGTCTGGCCTAGGCCTGTTTTTGTGAGCGGTGCCTTACCCCCACCACTCCAGATGTGCGTCAACACCACAGCCCGACGTGGACAGACTATGTATTTCAGAGAATTAATATCTATCTTCAAGCACAAGACGGTAAAGGAGACCCGAAAGGGAAGCAGCACAAAGGCAGCTGGGAATTCATCAAAACACCCCGTTGCAAACTGTCTCAGCTGCACAGTGAGCACAATGCACCCCCTGTCTCCTGTAATGTAACTGGCTGAGCCAGCGATGGGCTAATCCACGTCTTTATATGCAGAGATTTGCCTTGTTTCCTCACTAAACCACTGCAGTTCCTCTACAGTCTTGACGTGCTGAATATAATTCCGCTTTACAGTGGGAACTTTTACAGGAGCTGCCGGTTAGTCTTTAACAGTATTGATCCAAATGTTCCTGTAATATGGCAACATTGTCACATCTGGATTTCTGTCTCGTGCTCTACTTTTGTTCCCACGCTGTCACCTCTGCAACCAGTCAGTTTGTGTCCAGAAGGGACGTGTTTACTCTATCAATGAACTCACAAACAGCACAAGAGACAGCTGAAAAGGTACTATCTCAGTGGCAAAGGCCATTTAGAAAGAAACTTCCGGAGGGTTTTCAGTCCAGTCAGCGGCACTTAGAGAGATTAAATTAAATTAAGTAGCCCGATCGACCAGTTGATTAGATACACCTTTTCAACTGCTTGTTAACACAAATCGCTAATCACAGAGAAACAATTTGGGCATGGTCAAGATGGTTCACAGAAGTTCAAACCAAGCAAAATGGGGAAAAAAGAAGATTTAAGGGACTTTGAACGTGGCATGGTTGTTAATGGTAAACGGACTGGTCCGAGTGTTTCAGAAACTGCTGATCTACTGGGATTTTCATGCTCAACCATCTCCACACTTGGAAGAAAATTGTCCAAAAAAGAGAAAATATGCAGTGTCCAGCAGTTATCTGGATTAAATGTTAATGGCAGAGTATCCTGGTTTCAAGATAACCATGGGTTCCAACCAAGATTTGCAAGATACAATCTCTGAGTGTAAAATGGCCAACCCAGAAGACCATACCGGGTGTCGCTCCTCTCAGCTAAGAACGGGAAACAGATGCTACAATATCTAATGAGTCACCTAAGCTGGACAACAAATAACAGAAACACGTTGCCATTTCAGTTCCACATTCAGAAGGTAGAGTCAGAATTTGGCTTATTTTGGCACAACTTTGGGCGCATTACTACCAACTAAGTATGAATTAAACACAGCTCATCTGAGTATTACTAGCGTCCATGTCCATCCCTTTATGACCACAGTGTGCCAGTCTCTGATGGCTACTTCCAGCACCATGTCTCAATGCTTAAATCATCTCTAATGGCTTCTTGAACATGACATTGAGTTGGCTGTACCATAATGGCTTCCATAGTAACCTAAAGTCCAGAAGAGCACCTCTGGGATGTGGTGGTACTAAAGATTCTAATCATGGACGTGCAGGCAAAATAATCTGCAACAACAGTGCTGCTGTCACGTCAGTGCAAAACAAAATCTCAGGCATGTTTCCAACACCTTGTTGAATCAATGAAAGCAGTTATAAGAAAAGGGTTTTTAGCAAAGTCTATTAATAAAGTAGTCAGTCGCTGTTTATTTTTAGGTAACCTGTACAACCCAAACATCTACATGTTGTGGTTTCACAATAGCTTCCACAAAACCTTACTAAATCTCACCAAACACCTCACTGGTTAGGTATCACAGGTAAGAAGGGATTATTTAATGGCTATTTTTTTAAAGTCATTACACAGCTAATATCTGTCTTATTTCACACAATCACATGGTTGTTCTCCAAAAGGCGGAAAGACTATAATAAACAAAAGACTATAAATACTTTGATTTCTGTCATGGTGAGGTAAAATGGCATAACTTCCACTTTTCCTCTAGCTCAACTTGGCCCCAAGCCACAGGTACTGAGTGGCGCTGTGATTTGGTCAGTCGCCCAGATGATCCTCTCTTTAGTTTGGCATTTAGATTTTAAAGGAAATGTATTTGGGCCTTTCTTATTCCCAGCTCTGTTCAGACTAGCTGGTTTTAGGGTGTTGAGTGAGCAGCTTAACTCCATTACACTCATCTCTCTTCCACAAAGATCCCATTTGACAACTTTATACAAGCATTCACACATTTCAAACCTAAAGTCCTTTCAGTAACCTTTAAAGCATGTTACTACTGCACAAGAGAGCACAGTACCCAAAGCCTGACAGCTCACACAGCAAATCAATCTCGCACTACAGCACTGATAGAAAAATATCTAACTGGTCATTTCACTCATAGATATATGTATTTCCTGCTTCTGCAGATCAGCCAAGAATGGTTGGTACCGAGCACCGTTTAGAACAAAATGTTATCATGAGTCTTGTGATAAATTGGCCCAAGTTTAAAAACACTGCACCACATAGCAAGACCAGCTGTTTCATGTTTTAGTCTCATGTGTTATCGGTTTGTTGGCAGGTTCCAGTGGACCACTGTACTAATTCACAAATAGGAATTTATATAAATGTTTTTCTGGCATTTTTAGAGCGTAGCATGACAGGAACCTGAGCAAAGTATAATGAAATATGACAAACAGCTACAGGTCGGGAATTGAAAAATGGAGACCTCCAAAGCTAGCAGCACTTAGTCGGTGGAGTTAATCATCTTAAACAGTAATAATAAACAAGAAAAACAACACTCAGTGAGATTTTAGATGCAATAATTATTGATTATTTTGGCACGTCTGAAACAATGTGGGATTAGTTATCAAAGAAAACATCCATAAAGCTATACCTACTCAGATAAAGCTTGTTTTTGATGAAAGCAAGTTTAGATTTGGGACTTTAGGTATTTAGGTTTAGCTAGTAGCTAACATTAAGTCACTTTTAAAGAACACACGCTCCTCAGTTACAGCAAAGTCTGGCCCTACTAGTTTTTTACCTTCCTATTCTTCTTCATCCTGTTTGCTCCCATGAACTGAACTCTGAATATAAGGTGGGCTAGAAGGGCATTGTTGCAGCTGCAAAGTTAGTACCCCAGCCAAATCCAATTACATGTGCAACCTTCCACAATGCACGCCCATGCTGTTGTTCTGTTGTTGTGCAACATTCTGATTCAGTGCCATCAAGCAGATTTAACCCATTAAGACCTGATTCAATATGAGTATATCTGTTCTTGTGTATAGAAGCATCGGACATTCTTAATGGGTAACGATGGACGTAGCAATGCAAACTGTTTGATTCTGAAAAGGTAGATAAGGAAGAAAAACATGTATAATAAGAGTGATTGTGGTTAAAAACAGGGGGTCCTCTGTATTCTGAGAGAACTGATTCAATAATATTGTGGATTCATTTCCTCACTTTATGTATATGTATCTATTTCTTTACGGAGGGTTTGTCACTTTGCAGATAATGAACTTAAACAATCAAGCTGCAACCGGTGATTTTTTCCTTTTACCTGAAGAAAAACTGTAACTGGGGAAATGCGGCAGCTTTACGAAAACAGAATGTAAAAAAAAAAATCCCATTTCATATTCAAACTTCACACCATGACAGCACATCCAAGCCTTCGGGGACATCAGGACAATCCTGATTTATCAATCTCATTCTTTTTTTTTTGTTCTCTCCATCTGTCAGCCTCTCGCTTCTGTGTGTTATCTCATATGGCAGACATGTTGGGGCTGATCAAATCTATTTGCACTTTATCTGGAGCAGCTTCAAAGCGTGGACTGTAGGGCAGGGTAGGTGGAGTAGAGATGATGTCTGAGCCGGGAGTGTGTGTGTGCGTTTGAGTGGGGGGGGGGGGGTTGTTGGGATAGTCAAGAAGTATTATGGTATGCATTTTGACTTACATGGTAATTTGACCCCGCCTGTAACTCTCCTTACTCTCCGTCACCATTGCCACCCCTCTGCTAATCTCCATGGTGACTAGCAGCACAGGAGCACTATTATGGTCTGTAGTCATCGCCGACCCCCCTCCCCTTCCTCCTCCTCTTCCTCCTCCTCCTTTTTTCCTTTTGCCTCAGAATTGATATTATTTTCATTATGAGATATGTAATTCTGCAAGTGGTGGTGAGGAGTAGGAGTGGCATCAAGAGCTGTGCACGAGGTTTCCATGACAACTGCCCCTGGTATCCCTCTGATTGGTGATTATGGGATGTAACCCCACCACCATCACCACCCCCTCCCCAAATTCTCACATGAACACTGTGTCCATAGTCAAGGAAAAAAGATGTGGGGGAGGGGGGAAGATGCAAAGCAGGAGGGCAAGAAAAGAGGTATAAATGGAAATAAAAGAACAAAACAAGTTGTTTTTGTAGTTTTTCGTTGTTTTATTTCTTTTTACATCGTTGTGTGTGTGAGAGGGAAGAGGCCGTTTAGAAGCACAGACACAAAGGGAAAAAAAGGATAGATTTTTAATGAAAGGTGTGCTGAGTCAGAGAAGCATGTAGAGCAGAGGGAGGCCCCCAGTTAAAGCCGAGCAGGACAGCTTGCAGTAGGTTAAAAGCCAAAGAGTTAGGGCACTGCAACAATATGCTGACATGAATAATTTGTGAGGCAATTCCTGGATCCTCCAGAGATTAAAACAGCCTCATTATGCTGCTGATGTTCAGCAGAAATGATGCAGTGACAGCAGTGTGCATTGCGACATAATGATGAATCTCTCTGCAGCGGTCACCACTAAACAACACCTTTTCCCTGCACAGTAACTCGTATTAAATGAACAAAGCACTCAACCAGAGAAAACGACCACCAGCCATCATCTGTGCCTGCTTGAAGGTTTCTGATCCACATCCATCCTTTAAACCTTATATCACGTATTTGACATCTCTCTGACCATTACAACTTGCTTTTGGTCTGTGGTTTTAATTAAAGCAAAGGTTAAATTTTAGTTGACCTTTACTCGACAAACGCTGAGATCAGGACCTGCTGGGCAATCCTCCTTCTGGTCCTAGTCGGCTGGCAGTGAGGGTGATGTGCAGATCTGACCAGCTGCATATAGACGTACAAATGTCCAAGTTAAAAGCCATCTAAAGAAAAGAAATGTAGTCCTTACCAGGACTTAAAGGTTGGAAAATTTTAATTCTATAGTATTTTTGCAAACCTTCCTAAAACCTGAATTGGGGTTACTCATTCTGGTTCTACGAGAACTGCAACCCTGCAGGTTTCCATGTATCCCTGCTCCAACGCACCTCATTCAAATGAAAAAGTCTTTGTGCTAAACTTGAACGGCTATTAGACCCATTTTATTTTATTCAGGTGTGTTGACAGAGTACAGCAATGAGTAATGTGTTCATGCCTTTGCAAACACTGGGTTAAAGAGCAAGTCTATATTTGGTCTAAATGTTAACATTTGGATTCACACCTTTGACGTATTATGGCGCATACACCCAAACATGTGACGGCAATGTCTGTGGACGCCAGTTTGGTGGAAGATTATTTCATGGTCCACTCATTGACTGCAAGGTAAGTCCCATGGATACAAAGCAATCCCAAATCATTATACACCACCACCGTGTTTGACAGCATGAGGTCCTGATTTGCAGTTTTGCTTTCATCGAACATGCTTTCACCAGACATTAGTCTTTTCCACCTGACTGTGTTTGTGTATTATGAAGAAGTGACACTTTTTTGTAGGACCAACACTGTAAACCGGTTCTTCAAATGCACCATTGCTGTCTGAAATAAAGGGATTCAAGGTCTGTTTACTTTTATTACCGAGTCCAATATGAAAATGTTTCATTTGAATCCATTCCTTATCAAATTACTGCAGAAATTATTTTGTTAATTGGCTCTGAATAAGTACGGTGTAACTGAAACACAACACTCTGGTGCACGTGTTCAATTTTACTGAGGATCTTGCAGCCAATTATTAAAATGTCCACGAATCATGCTTTTTATCCAGAAATATGAGTTTACCGACCCTAATGTCTTACAGGAAGCAGCTTCAGCCCTCAGGCCGCTGAGGGTCAACCTGCTGCTTGTTTTATAATATGGACGGATAAAAGTGCAACAATAAAATGGATTGAATTGTGCATGAAATCTGTGGTTAACTTAGCAAAATGTAAAAATAAACACATTTAAATAAATTACTAGTCAATTAATAAAATAATGAATGAAAATCAGAATTAAATAAATGCCCTTTTAAGTTATTTCAATTCATTAAATTGATTACAACATATAATTATTTAACTATTAAATTATAACTTGTTTCCTGAGATCAGGTATATCGTATATTCATTGATATATCATGACATCTGACTGGTTACTCTGATCTGCAAGTCACTAGAACTATTGATCCCAGGTAAAACGTTCCTACAAGACCATTCAAAGTTCCTAGGTTTGATGTGCAAGACTGACAGATTCATGATGCACTGCAACATGAAGACTAATGACTGTATATATAGAGAGATGAGGACCATCAAATAATCACATAATAAAAAATATGTTTCATAAAATTAAATGTTGCGTTAATTAAATAAACATTAAATCCAATAATTTATGTATTTATTTCCTATTAAAATCAATTAATAACACATTATATTAACCATTAAATGCAGTATTTCTATACAGTATTCTGAACATTTCTTCTTCAATCCGTGTTTAAAATAATATCTGTAAATCCCACTACGTCTGGTTTAAAAAACCATTAATTACCCATAAGGTTGAAGTCTATGGGTTTAAGTCCTGTATGTTATCTACACATATGCATAACTGTATTATGGCTAGTACGTTTTTAAAATAAAATAACTTTATTGGTTTTTGTTCCAGCTTCATATTTTAATACTTTTGGCCAACTAAGGCAGCAATAATGAACTCCTTCTCATTCTACACAGGTCTCCAAAACATCTCCCCGTTACCCAGCATGTACTAAGTTGATTTCCCGTGCAGGGAAATGTCTTTCTGAAGCATCTCTCCAGCACTAAATACCAGCAGTTCAGTATTTTGCCCCACAGACTCAACTGCAATACAGCCAGTCAATGGTGGGAAAAAGCTGTCTAGGACCCAGACGTTTTTCCCACCATTGACTGCAATGCATTTCCTCACTGCCTGTGGAGCAAGCCAGCGTGTGCATGTGTGCAGACAGCTTAAGTCAGCTGTTGGCTTGGTGCTTGTACTTCTGGGCTCTCTCTCCGTTTCAGTTTTGAAGGAGACTTGCATCTGAAGACTTAAAAGTCTTCACTGCAGTTTGACCTCTGTGACCTTCTACTGTCATCCTTACTGAAAACACCAGCCTGGCTTTTTAACCTCCTACTGACCTGCACAGAAATCGCTCGCCTTCATGTGCTGACTAAGTGAAAGTTGCCAGCACGCTGACAGATGCATGCAAAATAAAACCAAAACAAAACTTTAAGTATGTTTGAACTTGTAAGGCCTCAAATGGGGATACCTTGGGGGGTCACCCCACATTTGGTAACCCCGCTCTACTGTCAAGCTAATTTCCAGCTTCGCATTACATTTGAGTCTTGTGCACTGTCTTCAGCAGCTCAAGTACAGTATGGTGCCTGCGCACACATGCAAACATGCACTCTCAAGTTAAGCAGTCATGTGGCACACAGTTGCCATGTGACGGCTTTTCCTTTTCCCCCTCCTTTCTCCTATCTCTCTCTTTTTGGAGTTATGCTTATTGTGGGATGTCAGTGACTGCACTCATTACTATTATGGGATGCCACAACGAGTGGGAGGGGTGAGCGTGACCATGGCAACCGCGGTTGCTATGGGAGGGGTGGAGGTGTGTGAGGGGGTGATGTGCATGGAGGAATGGGGAAGAGACTGTAGAAGAGGGAGGGGGGGTGAGTTGACTATTATGGTCTGGACGTTGCAAGGTAACTATGCAGAGTGGGGGAGGGGTGAGTGAAGTGTGTATATGTATGCGAGTGTGTGTGTGGGGGGAGATATTATGGGATGCCTGCCCCCTGATCTCTTTGTGTGTGCGCGCGCGAGCGCGGGGTGTGTGGTGTGCGAGGAAAAGAAAGAGGAGACGGCGTCGTGCGCACACGCTACCACAAAAAAACACGGAAATATATTTAAATTGTGTGTACACCGTTACCTTAAGGAAAAAAAGCTTGCAAGATCTGACTTAGTGACAAACTGAGCCTGGAGTTACTGTTTTGTGAGCAGTGTGGAATCAAGTTGTGAGTATCTCAGTTTTGGGGTTGTGAATTGACTTGAGTCGGGGTGAGATGATCAGGGTGAGGGATCCTCGGACTGTCAGAGGTTTTTTATGGATGGATGTCAGAATGTGAGCACCTCGTTTCAGTAGTTTCTCTCAAATCTTAATCTTTCCGCCTGTTCAGCTCAGCTAGCACGCATGCTAATGGGACGGAAAGTAATGATAGTCTTAAAATACTATGTTAATTGGATGCAGAAATTAACTGTACATTGAGGTACATTTTCTCAGCTCTCCAACTTGATAAAGTTAGCTTTATTGTCCCATGTGGCGAGTGTTGAAGTCCCTCAGTAGTTTGCCGGCTGCTGTGTTCTGAAAGCTCTTTGGTTCTAATAATATACTTCCGTCTTCTTTTGTGTTCGTTTTTGTCCTGTTAAACCTGGCCAGTTGCTCCCTCCAAACTGAAAACCACGACTTGGACACATTCCAGACAACGTCCGAACTCTGGATTTTATCACAACACAATAACTTTATTTAGTTAGCTAAACTGTTAGCTAACTAAACATAAAGTTTTCTGCTGTCCGCTATGTCTGGAAGTGATGATGACAGAGATGATTATGGAGCTCCCGACGACCGCTTAATGCAAGGTAAGACGAGGCTCGTTTGTTAGCTTAAATTAGCTGAAATTGCTACGTTCACGCTGGTTATGTGCTAGCTTGAGCAGATGTTTTTGACGTTCACATCAATCATGCTGCGTTAGCATAGCGCTAGCTCGTTAGTGCAGCTAACTACCGGGTAGCTAACTTGACCAAACCGACTATTTCACAGCTTTTGCTGATGTTTAACACACAAAGGAGAAACAAGACATTTTACTCGAACCACGTTCAGAAGCTGTGAAGCGGGTAGTTACTTTGGCGTAAAGTCACGCCGACAAGCCGGCATGTTCCCGGGGCCTAATGTTAGCCAGCTACCGGTATTTTTTTACGTTTCGATGACAAGATGGAGGCAGCCAGTTAGCTTGAAAGCTGGCGTATGACGTTCTGTAGCATTCCCCTCCTCATGGCCGGCGCCTTCGGTTTGAGTTTGAGGGGGGAAAAAGTATAAATAACAAAGCCAAAAAGCAGATTATCTAAAATTATACCAAACTAATATCCATTGTTCGTGTATTTATTTGTTTCATAGGATGTTGTGCTGAAAGATTGTTTACATTTTATTGAACTCCCGACGAGCACGCGCACAGTGGAACCTTTGAGAACAGTCTTTCAAATCAGCTTCAAGTGTTAACATCGATCACAAATTACGCTTTTATTAATAATAAAAAAAGTGCATTTCCAACTAATTCTTACAAATAATTTTAAATATACGTATTTTTATGCAATAATTTCTGTAAATAATTATTAATCTCTTCTCAAGTGCACGTTGTTGTTCCCATGAATAGCTCATGTCAAATCCCCAAAATAATAATTAATACTGATACTGGCATTGCATTTGGGCAGATTATAAAAAAAACTAAACAAATTAAATCACTTCAGGTTTCAACTAAAGAACACATTTATTGTTGTTTTTATTTAAAGGCTTAATTTTAATAATGCAGTTTGTGAGATGCAGACTTGGAGTTATTTATACACAGATTTGTGATTTTATTAAAAAACTGATTGGAATCTGTTTTGATCATTGATAAGTTATTCAGATTATTTAGTGTCAGTTAATTAAAGCCCTTTGGATTAAGAAAATCTGATAACAATGGTATGAGAAATCTTGAACGGGGTTGCTTAATATTATTGGATTTATCTGTGAAATACATATTTGAGAGTGTAAAAAAGAAAATGCCCATCATGATTTCCTTTAAATTGTCAGTGCAAATGAAAATTTGACACAGCTTCTGCCCAGCTGTCAAAGGTATTCATTATACAAGAAGAGACAGGAAAGAAATTAGATAAAGAAGTCATAAATCTTTTGTGTTGAAGTCTGACAGTTGAATATTTTACTAAAATAACGTATTGTTGCTGTCAAATGTTATGTCAGCTTTCACGTTCTCTAAATCTACAAGCAATTAGTGGAATTACTTAGTTTTGTGACTTTAATGTGAGCTGCAAACCATCTGACAGCACCTCTACTGTAATTGTGTAAGACTTCGCCAGATGACCGATGGGTCTTTGCAAGCAACAGTTTTTTTTTTTTTTTTTTAAATTGAAATTTGCCACAAGTAAGGAAGCAACCACAGTGTTGTAGCTACATTTGCAGCTTGGACATCTGTCCACATACACACAGCCCCCGTCTCCTTTTATATGACCTAAAAATCCATTACATTAAACCTTCTTCCTTTCAATCTGCATTTTAATGGAAGCTGGCCATTTACTTTTTTACCATAGACAATTACATTAATAGGCTCTGAGTGTCCGGGTAGCAGCGTCAGACGAGCAGACAGAGATCCTCTGCCGTAAGGCCTGCAGGACTGTGGGGAATCATATTGACTAATCAGTTGTAAATGAGTGTTTTAACCACCAGAGTAAAGCTGATTTCAATCCCTGAGGACAGTAAAATAGAAGTCTAACTTAGATCACTTATTTATCTTCTTAGAGCTTCCTGCTGGAAACACTGGAAGGAAAAGGGCGTTGGTTATAGTAGTGATCAAATGCAAATGATTAACCTCTGTTTGATGCTCTAGTGTCACCTAACAGCCCAATTGGTTGTTGTGGTGAACAATTTAAGGGTCGTCCAACAAGCATGTGGCTGTTGTCAGGAAATGCAGATGTTAACTAATACACATATTATCTCTGGAGTTTGTGTAAACACAGCTGAAAGTACTGACACAGGTCTTTATTGTGCATTTTAAAGTCAAAATGTCTTCACTGGTTTGATTTTATTTAATTATTTAAATGTCTTTTTTGCAGATGAGGAAGAAGAGGAGATCTCAGAGAATGAGACTCCAAAGGTGAAGAAGAAGAAAAAAGCCAAGAAGAGTAGAGAGGGGAAGGGCAGCAAAAGGCGATCACGCAGAGAGGTAACACGGGGCAAACACTTGATTTAAGCATATCTTGATACTAGAGTCATGCAATTTATTTATTTAGTTTAGATTAAAAGTTCAATCTTAATGTGATTTTCATAGATACGCATAAATAATAACCTGTTTCCAGCTTTGCAGATATAGATTCCAGTGAGAGATGAGTTTTCCCGCCTTGTTTCATGAACATTTTCCTCTAAGTTTGCCGACTCCTCTCTGGCTTCTTGTGCAGGAGCTTGCTGTCAGCTCCCCAGAGCCCATGGACATGGGTGGGATGGAGGATGTAGAAGACGGAGGCCCTGCCCAGCGTTCCGACAGCGAGGGCAGTGACTACACTCCAGGCCGTAAGAAGAAGAAGAGAGTCAGCAGCGGCAAAGAAAAGAAGAGGAATAGCGCCAACATTGAGAGGAGCTCCAAAAGGAAAGAGCCAGAGCCGGAGGAAGACGATGACGATGATGATGACGATTGCTCGGTAGAAATGAGTTTTAAACATTTAGATAAAGTTCAGGTGTTGCACGGGAAGTGTTGCCGTATTTGTTGGCAGAGTTGAGAAGTGTCTGTCATGCTTTTGGCATTATAACCATCAATGGGTGAAAGGAGATAAGTGCAAATTTTTGTAATTTAATTAGAACATATAAGAAATATTTGTGTCCACTGTGATGGATCAGGCGATGCAAAATGCTGCAAATAATGCTGCAAATAATGCTGCAATGCAACATTATTGGCCAAACCATACAAACCCACGTAAAATGCTCAGTAATATAAACAATGTGCAGGTGGAACTTCTAGGCATATCTCTAGCTTTTCTAGGTTTATGGTAGATTTGTTTTTGTTAGTCCGAGTCTTAAAAAAGCCTCTTTTATTGGGAAATAAGAATCTTGCAGCCGTTTCTTTGCTCGGTGATGACTGTGTACCTGTAATGGAGTCCTCTGGGGTTTGACAAACAGATGATATGAGAGATGGTTGAACAAAGAACTGTGTCTGATGGACTTGCAGCCTGGCAGCCAATAGGGCGTCTTGTAGTTAATGACACTTATGCAAGGGGGAAGGTGTGGGGTGTGTAAGTGTGCCAGTGTGTGTCTGGGATGGTTGGAGAGGGGGGAGGGGGTGCATCTATATAAAAAAAAATAGAAAGAAGGAATATACATATACACAATATGCATGCATGTGTGTGCTGTTACCATGGCAACCCTTCTGCAACTGCACTGCGCACTCTTCCTTTTTTTTTTTTTTTTTTTGGTAGATAAAATAAATTTTAATTTGTTCTCTCTGGTCTGCAGCCCGTTGTGTAAGACGACGGGTTGCAGCGAAGCTCTGGTCAAAGGCTGCTGGAGGAGGAAGATGTGAGGTCTCGTCTTCATCTGCAGGGCTTAGATTAACTTTGGTCCTTTCAACTTCAGGGGAGTCCCTATGTATGTTTATTTAATAAAGAAAAAATACAAAAGATTGGTTTGATGACTGAAAAAGTATCATTATTAAATCATCTCTGATTTAACTTGTCAGCAAATATGAAAAAAACTTAATTATAAATTGAAAGCTTCTGCTGCTTTTTTGGTCTTCTATTACAGTTATTGCAATATATTTATTTTCCACTGCTTATTGTACAAAAAGAATCATTTTATGATATAAAGTTGGCGATTATGTTGTGGAGCACCCTGTTTTCTTGTTGTCTACGTGGTCATAATGAGCCTGTTTACATGCAGATGAAAAATCTGATCATTCGAGTGATCATGTAGACGGCGTAATCTCATATCCTTAATCAGACTGGAAGATTAAATAATTATGATAAATCTGATATGCACAGCTGGATTTCTCCTAATACTTTGATATATTTGTGCCTGCAGACTTGTATCTCATTGTATGTTTTTTTTTTTTTTTTTTTTAATTTGCTGAGCATGCGCAAAACAACAAAATTTCCTTCCTTCCAAGTAATTTTGTGACAATGTGAGTGTAAAAACATGATGGCATGCAGTAGTGGGAAATAGAAGTGAAACTTATAGATCAGTGTTTAGCTCTTCCCACAGTAGCAGTTATTGCTAAAATCATGTGCAGCAAAGGCTGGATGCTTAAAAAATAACAGGAAGTTGTCACTACACACAAAATGCATTATTGAACTGGGAAATTTAGTAAAAGGCGTTTTTAAAAAGTACATGTAGATGCATGAAATCAGAATTACTGATTCCTCCCTGATGTGGGAATTTAATGGCTGAACAATTTGGTTTAATAATGATGCTTGTTGTGCGTTTTTCTGTATCTGGAAGTAAAAGTTTACCATCAAGAGCAAAGGTTGGAGAGAAGTGCCTATATGAAAGAGGGGGGAGCAGTACAAAAAGATAAAAGTTTCCATTTAAAAACTACATAAAGTGAGAAGAATCAGCAAATCTTTGTGTTAAAAGTTGAAACCACCAACCTTTGCTGAAATCTAGAACTGATGTCGTCAAGCAATTTAATACAATCATATGGAAAATATGCCTGGCTGGTACTGTCAATTATTAAAGCTTTTGAGATCCAGCTTTTTAGCGGCTCTTCACTGGCCACTTGAGCTTTTCAACCAATGCAAATGGAGTCTGCTGGAGAAAAGTCTGTAGCTGCAAAAGACTATTATTCCATAGAAATGGCAAGCATCTGTGGCATAATGATTTTATGCATTGTGAGATAAAATAAGCCCCCACGTCACCCAGCATGAGGCTTTTTCAGATGTCAAAGGAGAAAAAAAAGTTTTATTTTTAAACATTTGGCTTTTGTGATGCACAGATACAAATCAATGCTGCTTTTAAAACCTGAGCTCTATTTTGTTTTGTCTTTAAGTCACGGCTGGCCTCGCATGTTGGTCGGTCAGGATGTGTGTGCTCCGTTAATAACTTTGGTTTGACAGCTACAGGTTTTAGCAACGATACAACTGGCATGTTGTCACTTTAACATGTTGTGAATATAACCAGACCAGCTTTCCTTATGCTCAGGTTTGTTTACTCAACTGGGTTTTTTTCAGACTTTTATTTTGTTACTCTTGTCAGCAAATGCTTTGCTTCTTACAGTTTTAGTTAATATGCTTTTGCATTTGTGACTGTTATTGAAACACTTTTAAAAAAGCACATTTGCATATTGAAAATAAAACAGATATTTTCTCTATTTCATCACGCTGTTGTCGTGTTAAATACGATGATTCTTTTATTATGCGCTTCATCAGCACCAGGACTTGGAAAATGCTGATGTTAAGCGTTAAGAGATGACTCCATTCCAACTTTTAACATACCGGTTTCTTCTTTTTGCTGGTTTAAAGGAGTCATCAGTGAAAATTTTTCACTTTTTAAAACCTGTATTTAATCATTCTTATTTTTTCTTTTGTCCTATAGGAACCAAAATCTTCATCTCAGCTGCTGGATGACTGGGGCATGGAGGACATTGACCATGTATTCACTGAAGAAGACTACCGCTCTCTGACCAACTACAAGGCCTTCAGCCAGTTTGTCAGGTAGCTTCTTGGTGGTTGAGTATTGGTGTTCAAGTAGTTTAATGCTAACAGAAATGTCACTTTTCACCAGTGACTCATCTTTATTCAGCTTTTTTTTTTCATTCGTTTTAAAATATAAGCTGACAGTAGTCAGAAAATTGTATGTTTAGGAGGAAACGTATCAAACAACCACTTATTATCTGTTTATCATCTATACTTTAGACCTCTTATTGCAGCCAAGAACCCCAAAATTGCCGTGTCAAAGATGATGATGGTTCTGGGTGCAAAGTGGCGCGAGTTCAGCACCAACAACCCCCTACGGGGGGCAGCTGCTGCAAACGCTGCCCTGGCTACCGCTAATGTACCGGCTGCTGTGGACACCATGGTTGCAGAGGTCGCCCCAGTAGCTGTTGCTCCGCCGCCTCCAGTAGAGCCTTTACAGACTCCTGCACCTCCACTCCGCAAGGCCAAGACCAAGGAAGGCAAAGGTATGATAAACAATAGTCAAAACTTTGAGCAGGTAAAATAGCTCATTTGCAAGTTGAACTTCCTCTTGTTCTTTGCCAATTCCTTCTCTTTTGTTGCTGCAGGTCCAAACGCCCGCAGGAAAACAAAACCTGCAGCAAAGCCACAAGAAAAGAAGAATAACTCCAAGACTAAGAAAGTTGCTCCTTTAAAAATCAAACTGGGAGGTTTTAACAGCAAGAGGAAACGCTCATCAGTATGTCCTCTCCTTCGTTTGATTACTAAACCTCTCTGCAGACACGCAGATGTGCAGTTGTGTCTGTTAACACACCTGGAAATTTAGATTGTATTTCTCCACACAGAGCGAGGAAGACGAGCCTGACGTTGAAAGTGATTTTGAGAATGGCAGCATCAATAGCGTCTCCATCTCAGAAGGTTCAAACAGTCGCAGCAGTCGCAGCAAAAAGAAGACCTCCAAGAACAAACCCAAGAGAAAGAAAGGTTTGTCTTTGCAAGAGGAAGTGATTTATGAACTTTTAGTTTGGTTCTTTTCTTTATTTACTGCTCTTCATATCTAAGAAAACCTCTGTTATGGCACCTAGTAGTTACTAACTAAGCTTAAGAAGTGAAGATTGCAGGTTAACATCTCAGCAGAGTGCAGTAATGACCAAGTTCAGGAAAAGCTGTGACAGTGTGTGGAATGCACAGCATGAGGTACACAGATACACATTAGTCACTCTGGCTGAGTCAGCTGAGTTTGGTATATTTAGAAGTACAACATCTTCTTTGCTGCGACACGCTGAGACATCCATGAGACATGTAACTGTTGTCATAAGATTGAGGCACCGATCAGCAGACGTCACTGATGCTTCACGCTGATTGCTTCCAAGAGGTCAAAATCCCCACAGAGACACGGTTGTGTTGTTGTGTGAATCCTTTTACCAGGAGCTGCGGTGTTTGTACGCTGCTAATTCATAGTTCTATTGCTTATTGTTGAACAACCAGACCTTAAAGATGCTTAAATTCACACACTGCTGCCTTAGAAAGTGTTTTTATTTAGCTTTAAACAGATTTGCGGTCTGTAACAGTCTGGGCCAAAATATTTAAAAAAAAACAATTAGGACCACGTGTGACCCAAATCAGATTTTTAATGTCAGTCTGAGCGATGCAGTCCTTTTTAATTTATTTTTGTGGTCTTAAATTGTATACATATTGGATCTGTGGCAAAGTGACATCAGTCTGAACGGTTTCATCTGACTTTCACACGCAGAAGTGAGACAAATGTCATAATTCTTCATCGCCAAGGGGAGAGTGGCATGATGAAATCACAGGGAAAAATGTTGTTGGGACGCTGGCTCATTGACAATAAATCTGATGCTGATAACAATGATGGAGCCACTCAGTGGGAAGATGGTGAAAGAAAGTTTTGTTGGTTTTGAAATTGATACACAAACACGTGAAGCATCCATATTTACTTCCACAAACCAAACGTCCTGCCTGTCGTGCTTTCCGATGCACAACTGTGTTACTTCAGATTCATGTACTGCTCACACTTAAGTGGAGAAAGACTCATTGAAAACCTTAACAACCACACAAACAACGATTTTGGAAAAATCCGATTTGAACAATAGGATCCTGCTTGTGAAGTAGTCTCAGGTAAACTGTGCTCAAGAGAAACTGGTGCCTCACTGAAGGTTTTCCTTAAAAGGCACGAGTGTGTACATGCCTGATTATAGCTCGCATTAAATCCTGCGCCTTATTTCTACGTCGGATGTAAGGAATGATCTTTGCATGTCGTTTTGCTCCTCATCAGAAACTGAGGAGGGGGATGGATACGAAACAGACCACCAGGACTACTGCGAGGTTTGCCAGCAGGGCGGAGAGATCATTCTGTGCGATACTTGCCCCAGAGCGTACCACATGGTCTGTCTGGACCCTGATATGGAGAAAGCGCCGGAGGGTACCTGGAGCTGCCCGCACTGCGTAAGAAACATGCTCCTAACTTCTGGATTTCAACTGGGATGTTATTCAAAGGCTTTCATAATGACAATAAACTCTTTTCCTTTCGCTGCAGGAGAAAGAAGGCATTCAGTGGGAAGCCAGGGAGGAAGCCTCAGAAGGAGAGGAGGACAACGGCGAGGTAGGAGAGACGGAGGAAGACGACCACCACATGGAGTTCTGCAGAGTCTGTAAAGATGGAGGAGAGCTCCTCTGCTGTGACTCGTGTCCCTCATCGTACCACATTCACTGCCTCAACCCTCCGCTCCCTGAGATCCCCAACGGAGAGTGGATCTGCCCCCGCTGCACCGTAAGTGCTTTGACATGACTGTAAATGCAGTTTAACACAACATCAAACTCATTTTTCAGAACAATCAGAAATTTAGTGAATTAATTCTAACTCAATATTTTTTTAAGACAATCCATTAAAATTAAAATCCACATAGAAAATGAGTGGTTCATTATTAAAGGATGGCCATTTAAATATTAAAGCCATTAATGCATCCGTTTTAAAATAATTTGCTGTTAATTTTTCCTGATTTGTTGCTTTTGATACAAATGATTTGGCCTATGTGAAAAATAATCTTCACTGTTGTTCAATAAAATCAGCTCTTTGACAATAAGACAAACACTTTGTGGTAAAACCTGTTGGTGATCTGCAGTGGAAGGTCACAGCTGGAACTGTCTTCCTGTTTTAGTGTCCGCACATGAAGGGGAAAGTACAAAAGATTTTGACATGGCGGTGGGTGGACCCCCCTGCTCCTACGCCTGTGCCACGTCCTCCGGACCTCCCGGCTGATGCTCCGGATCCCGCCCCGCTGGCGGGGCGCCCCGAGAGAGAGTTTTTCGTCAAATGGTGCAACTTGTCTTACTGGCACTGCTCTTGGGTCACAGAGCTCCAGGTGTGTTTAGCAATTACACAAACAATCCACTTCCTGTACTTCCACCTTAACCTTCCTCCTTTGTGTCCCGTTAGCTGGAGATGCACTGCCAGGTGATGTTTAGGAACTACCAAAGAAAGAATGACATGGATGAGCCTCCACCCATAGACTTTGGTGATGGAGAGGAGGATAAGTCCCACAAGAGAAAGAACAAAGATCCGACATATGTTCAGCTGGAGGAGAAATATCTCCGCTTTGGTATCAAGATGGAGTGGCTGATGATCCACCGCATCCTGAACCACAGGTTAGAGCGCACCTAACACACACAAACAGACTTTTCCTCAGATTAGCTTTTTTTTCTACATTTTTTTTTTGTGATTTACGTTTGATTTTATTTATATTATATTTATTTATTAATTTATTTATGTATTTGTACATCTTTAAATAATGCAAGTATGTTACTCAACAGTTCAGAGCTAATTGCGCAACAAGTTTGTTTTTACCAGCTTGAAAAGAAAACATTCATTTGCACCGAAACAAACATCTACCTTTCATTTAATTGATTTTATTTTATTAATGTATTTTGTTGACTGGTTTTGTCAGCGGGCTGCACGGTGGTGTGGTGGTTAGCACAGCAACAGTAGCCTTCCTGTGTGGAGTTTGAATGTTCTGTGTTAGCGTGTTTTTTTTCCTCCCACCACCCAAAGACATCTATGTTGGGTTGACTGGTTGTTTGAAATTGTCCTTAGGAGTGAATAAGTGTGTGACTGGTTAATTCTCTCCGTGCCGGACTGGCGACCTGTCCAGATTGTAACCTGCTTCGCGCCCAATGATAGCTGGGATAGTTTCCAGCTACCCGCGGCTCTTTTGTTGGAATAAGCAGTTCCGATGAATGAATGAATTGTTTTCTCAGCAGAAACTCAACAGCTTATTGATAAATACCTGACATTGATTGCTTGCTTGTGAACTTGCTTACCTGCTGTCAGGTACCTGCTTCACATTGGGAGCATTTAGTAAATGGCTTCAGAAAGATAAACAAGCATTGTGAAACGTTTATTGAACTTAGAATAATGCTGCTACCAGCTCCAGTTGTTCTTATAATGGAAACACAGAAAGCCATGAAATGTTTTCAGTTCAGTAAAAAAATCTCAAACCCTGAATTAATTTTTATTAGTAACATCCAAATTCGCTTTGTGCTGTTTTATCCTAAACACATATTTTTGTCTGCAAATGTAGCATCTAGTCTCTTCAGTAAATATTTTATGTATATAAAGAAAAAAACTAAAACTCCGGATTATATGATGTCCTGTGTCCATCTTTTCCAGTGTGGACAGAAAGAACTATGTCCACTATCTAATCAAGTGGAGAGAGCTCCCATATGACCAGGCCACCTGGGAGGGCGAGGACCTGGACATACCTGAGTTTGACCCCTACAAGATACAGTACTGGAACCACAGGTCTGATGGATTCAACTCACTGGCAACAACAAAATGCGTGCAGCTTTATTTACCGTGTATGTGTATGCTGCAGAGAGCTGATGATGGGAGAAGAAGGGAAACCAGGCAAGAAAATGAAGATTAAAGGAAGAGTGAAGCGGCCTGACAGGCCTCCTGAGAACCCAGTGGTCGATGTAAGTCCGCTTTTGTTTGCTTAGCTGAGTGAGGAGACAAAGCATGCTGAACCAGAGAGCATCCATTTAAAATGTTTCTAGAACCTCCCTGGATGTTTAAACTGATCACTTCAACCAAAGGCTCATTTGGTACATTTTAAAGATGATTTTACACGACTCCTGTTTCCAGCCGACAATAAAGTTTGAGCGCCAGCCGGAGTACTTGGACAGCACTGGAGGGAATCTGCACCCCTACCAGCTGGAAGGTCTCAACTGGCTGCGGTTCTCCTGGGCTCAGGGTACAGACACCATCCTGGCCGATGAGATGGGTTTGGGAAAGACGGTACAGACCGCTGTCTTTCTGTACTCGCTGTATAAAGAGGTGAGTATCGCTGGGTAGATGCTGGGTTGTGCTCATATGTTGCATGAGTGTAGTCGCTTGTTTGGTGGGCATTTTGAGGCTACGCTGCTTCTCATACGTGTTTGGCTTATAAAGGAGAAACTATTTTAAAATTTCTCCCTATTTTTCTGTAATTTGAGTTTTTGCTGAAAGGAACTTAATTTCACATGTTTTTACAGTGTGGTGTGTGAGGCTGTGAGGTGATCTGCAGTGTGTTTTCCTATTGGTCTGGAGCCATCCAGCCATTTTGTTTAAGTCAGGTGAAATCTGACGACATTAACTTGGATCTGTAACTGTAAACATTAACACACTGATCATGTGTGTCACTGCTGCCCCCTAAAGGTGGGAGGCTGGAAGACTTTCCTCCAAAGCTGCTGAAATGATGTGATTGACTTTGAGATATATAAGATC
>JBAMHX010000019.1:21313342-21325969 GCA_037177515.1 Pseudomugil tenellus
AAAATTTTGGATGTAATTTATTTTGTGCATTGTTCCACTTTGTTCAAACATACAGCGCTGCACCCCAAAGCTAAATAACCAACAGTCTCAATCAACTTGCAATATCATTACCAAACAGCTCACTCATGCTTTGTTTTGTGACATTTCATTCACACGTTTCATCCTGCAGCATTTTGGATCTCAATTCTTTTTTATCACTCTCCTGAATAATCAGCTGAGTCATCACTTTGCTTAAACATCTTATTTCATTTGTTTCTTGATTTTTCTGCTCTCCAGATTCTTAACAACTCAATATATAGATAAACAGTTCAGTAAAAGCAGCGACCATTTCACGTGGTGAGTGATGTTCTGAAAACATTAAAGGAATATGCAGTTAATAAGTACAGCCCCCTTCTTCACTGAAAAACAAAGACAAATGTGTAAAAAGTGCAGAAATGTAGAAACAAGTCATTTGATGGGTTTTAGTTTGGTAAACATGGAAATGTGCAGAGTGAAGAAAACTGGACCAAAAGCAAAACTTTAATGAATCTGTTTTCCGAGAAGAACATGGCGAATGACTGTACTAACAAATGTTCATGGAATTGAAGATGTGACTCAAGTATTATGAGGTAAACTTAAAAACCACACAGTGCAAGAAAAAAAGTAAAACAGTGCTGAGAGCTTTCAGTGTAACTTTGCTCTTTAACAAATATTGAAGCCGGTGTTATGAAGACCTGATGAGTCTACTTCAATATTTTAAACCATGGTTTGAATAAAATGTGAAATTGCATCACTCTTTGCTAAGTTTACACCATTTGACATGAAGCTTGCAGCATTAGTAGTTCAGCAGTGTACACAGCATTGTCATGTACATCAAATACAACAGCTAGTCTGTACAAACGGTACCATTTACAGGACAGGAAAATACTTTAACAGATGTTACCTGAACTCCAAAAAAGTGGTTTTAATGATTTACTTCTAAGAATAGTACCAAATATAAACTTGGATGATGGCTACTACTATAGATGTGACCAAAAAAAAAATCAAAGTGAAAGCTGAAATGTGATTTTTATAATTTATTTTCTTAAACAAACTGAATTCATCAAATGCTGCCTGTTCTCACTGGATTAATGCTAACAAAGCATAATAATAAAACAAATTCTAAAAATATTAAGAAAATTTTGGAGTGCATCTTAGTTTGAAATGTTAAAAAAAAAACCCAACATGTATCTCTGATCAATGAAACCTCAGAAAAAAAGAACTAATGGACTAAATTCCTTCTAGAAATGTTTAATACTCATCTGTAAATCAAAAACTTTTCCATAATTTTAAATAAATGTATATTTTTAACCATCGTTATTATCTAAAAACTGCTAAATTTAACTCAGTATTAAACCTAACGTGTGGATCTTTTAAACAGCTCAGCATTAATAAGTTTGTCCTTAAAATCTAAAAATTGCAAAATAAAGACGTTACCCTACATTTCTTTCCAGAGTAAATTTGGCTGTTTTTAATGCAGAAAAAAATCCAAGTTTACATAAGCTGCCTTGAATAATTTCAGTCATGATGGTTCAGGTATTTTAAGTAGCCTTTTTAAAAGCAAAAATTACTTTCACAACATTGTCTTAATTTTCACGTCAACCATTATGAGGCCATGTTTCTGAAAAAGCTCAGTTTAAGGCAAGTTGGGTTTTAGCAGTGTGCCTTATTAAACATAAAACCATAGTTATAGAACATTTCTGAAATAACTTTTGGGTGATGAAATTCATTATTATGACAATTCTATTTTGATTCCATGTACCAACTATTTTTCTGTGCATTGCTGCCATTCTAAGCACTGTTTTGATTCTGCTGTTAAAGGACAGTTTTACTGACTGTGCAAATACGTAACTCCTGAAACAACAGCAAAATTAAATAAAACTTATTCTGTTCATTTCATTACACAAGACTACAGGAGCTAAATCAGTCTTAAAGTGCAGCTTTCCCCTCATTTATTCATCAGATGTAGTTACAATCAGTAACCACAAGAGGGCAGCAGTTAACAATGATAGTAACTGTGTAAAGTTTTTAATGAAACTGGAGAAACTTTGTGGCTTTAAACAGAAATTATTAGCTTTCTGCTCCAGTTCAACTGCTTTATCTTGTGAGTGTAAAGAGATCGGGCTGCTTGCGTACAGTTAAAAGAAAAGGGGACCAATAAAAAAGAAAGTGCCGTTACTGTTTTTAGATTCCCTTCTACATTATGTGACCAAAATAAGACGCTATCGCAGATGTGTGGGGGTTTTGTTATTTTTCCCATCAATAGGACTAAAGAGAGTATAAGCAGTGTGTGAGTGTGTGTGTGAGTGTGTGTTAGGGTTTTCTCCAAGCCAGAGGAGGGATGGCAGCATTAACACCGCAGCAAGAATCTCTGCTCTCAGAGTTGGCAGTTAGAGCTGGCTTCTTCCTCTCCTTCTCCTCGGTGTCTGAGTCGTCCACCCCCAGTGTGATGAGAGAGGTGGACTTCCTGTAATGGAGAGATGCAAAAAAGCTGATGTTTAGCTCTGCATTTTGATTAGAAAACATCAAAGTTATGTCCCGGGCTCTACCTGTCTCCACTCTGCGTGATGAGTCTCCTGCAGGTCTCCATCTGGACATCCAGGCCTCTTTTCATTGAGCACATCTCCATGTATTCGTGGAGGTGACGGTTCATGTCACTCTTGGCTGTGGCCAGTTCCAGCTGAACAGGACACCAATAATTATACCAATATCGAGATTTTACAGTTCAGTTTCATTCCTTTCTTCTTTCACCAAAGCTGATTTTCCTCAACGACTTTTATGACCCATAAGAATGTAAACGTCTCACCTCTATTTGGTCGATGGTGTCCTGGTATTCCTTCTCTCTGGATTTAAACAGAGACTCTGTGTCTTTAATCACTTTTTCAATGGATTCCTCCTGCACCTGGAAACAGGATGCATCATTTGACATGACAGTAGTTTACCAATTAATATTAATCAGTTATATAAACATCTCTTTAATTTTCCATCCTAAAAAGATTGACGGAGAATGTTTTTCAGCAACACTAATGTTTCAATTGGTTGGTTGCAGAGCATCTTTCTACTGAAATAAATGTGGCGTGTTTACAAGATCTGGCTTCTGATGACTACGTTTTTGCAACAGCAGGATGCTTCTTCATACATGGAGCCGTTAAGTTGCCATCAAATTAATGTAAATGTCTGATAGGGTAAAGTGGAATCATTATTCGAGAGGAAATTTAACTATTCTTAATCTTTGCTTCCTTTTGTTATTGAAATTAGCCAGAAATATGCAGAGCAGTTTAATAAAGTTGTGGCTTATTGAATTGATTAAAATGAAATATCTTGTTATTTTGATTGACTGAAGATATTTGTGTGAATGCTCTGCAGGTAGACAAAGCTTTTAATCTCTTACAGTCTTCCTGCTGTACCTTTTGGTGTGTCATTAAGCAGTTTATTGGCTTCCTCTGGAGGTTTATCTAGATAAACAGCTTTGTCGTCATCAGGATGAACTTGTAATTTGCGTCATTAGACGAACCGCAGCAACAAAACCCAAACATGCGCGCTGATCACCACAGCGTACTATAAACAGCTAATTCATGAGGTCAAGTCAGTGAGGCGAGGTAAGGCTGCCCTCATTGCTTCTTTTAAATGTGGGCAACCAGATCTGGGAAAAGCAGGATGGTTTCTGTGCAGCTGGTGAACTCCGCAGCATTTCTCTATCTTATACAAAGCAGTTCTAATAGTTTGCATATAAATTCATTCACTCGCAGATTTCTGTTTAAACAATTTGGTGAAATAATCCATTATTGTTCAGATAGTTTATGGCTCAAGCTGTTAAACATGAGGACAAAATAATTAAATTCTCCTAATTAAATAATCCAAATCGTTCTAGAAAAGACAAATAACCAGAAAACTGACTTCCTGTTTCATCTAAATAGGACACTTCTAAAACACACTAAACATAAACCAAATCTAATCTTAATGACCATTTTCTCCACCACTAAATGTGTCTTAATCTTTCTTCAAGTGTTTCGAACCTTTGCAAGTAACCTTTTAGACCGAATACTTAATCTTTGGAGGGTCTTACGTATTTTTGAGAACTTTGCTTGAAAATTTAGGAGCATCTCTGCAACTACAAGATCTATGTGAATACTTTAAGAGTCATAATAAGAAAGAAAAACTTTTAAGAGGAGTTAATAAAACTAAATATCAGTATATGTGTTAGTTTTTGATATGTGGTGAAGAATAAAAGAAGATGGCACATTGCATAAATGAGAAAAAATCCAACTTGCCTCAAAAAAAATTCTGAACAACAGAATAAAAATGAATATTTGTTTGGAATGATGCCTATTGATCCTACATGTTCCTTATTGAAGGCCTACTTTAGAAAGCAATGGGTAAATTAGAAGTGAGGAGTTTAAAAAGGGTCATTTTAGCAGCGTTTGGCAACCCGTTTTCCAATAAAAACAGTGTCTAAAGCCATGTGTACCTCGCCCTGCGTTTCCACTCCCAGTGTGCATCCAGGAAAATCTTCCCACAGTAGAAGAGTTTCTTCTGTTTCCTCCCAGGCCAGGCTGTCACAGTCATCTTCAAAATCGCACTCCCTCCTTGGACAACCCATGCACACACACACACACCAGTATCATAAGAGTTTATCTGATTATTACGTCAGAAACTTTCAGACCAACATTACGTACAGCTGATTCAGCATCTTCTGCATCTGCTCGTTGATGTGATTGGCCGACGTGCTGCACGACTCCTCATCTTTGGATCCACCTCCCTCGTTCTCAGACATACTCTGTTCGTCTCCATCACCGCCCTTTGTTGACTGCCCACTCAGCTTCCTGACGCGCTGGCTGAAGGTGGAGGGAGGCGTGGGTACCTGATGGATGAACATCATGCAAATTAAAATCTGCTCTATTCCAAAGCCTAATAAAAAAAAGTCATTCCAGATGCAGATGTCCCCTAGATTTATTATGTTTAGTATTTTTTTTAATTCAATCTAAAGAAATAATGCAGTTTTAACTTTTTGCTATACTGGATTAAATGCTCAATGCTGTGTTACACTTCAGTAATTCTGAGTCCATCTTGCTGCTGTGCATGAACCTCTATCACACTAGAACCACAAGTTTTTCATTAATTTAATGAAACCAAGAGACGATTCTAATGAACAAAGTCTTAAGTTGGTACCAAAATCTAAACGTTTTAACTTATTGCCTTTCTTCCACATTCATCTGTAACTGCATCAGTAATATAAACTATAAGTAATTAAATAAATAAAATTGCATCGGGGAGTGCATGGGGAAGGATGGCTTTGTATGTGGGTGCTGGAGCCCATCCCAGCTTTTAGCAGGCCAGAGGCCGGGGTGGCTGGATAGGCTGCCAGTCCATCAAAGGGTTAAACTGTCATTCACACCCACATTGAGTCTTAGTGATAATTTAGTGACCTCTCAACCTAACGTGCATATCTTTAAAAGGGGGGAAGAAGCCAGAGTACCTGGAGAGAACCTACACAGACACGGAGAGAACATGCAAATTAAACAGAAGGGCCCCTGTTTGATCCACCCCCAGCAGAGGTCCGAACCAGGTGAAGCCAGCACTCTACTCTGGAATACGATGCAGTCCTTTCCAAAATGTAAAAGTTCAAGAGATGTGTGATTTGCATAACTATGCGTGAGATGATTTCTGAATGATCTGCATGTAAACATATGTCTGGAAAAATGATGTTTTGTAGACTGTTGTAAATTTTAAAAAGGGCTTTGTAGACAAATACCAACCACGGGAAACAGAAATTAAGTCCACACACTAATAAATGAGCTGAAATAAATAAAGATTTGATCTGGAAAAAAAAAAGAACTGATCTGATGTGGATACCTGCTGATTGCTGCAGATATGTACCTGGAACATATTGATGACGTCCTCGCAGTTCCTCTTCTGGGCGACATCACAGAGGCGGGCAGTGATGTCGATGCGCCGGCAGATATCCATGTCCACCTTCATGGCTTTTTCCTGGATCTTACTGTCCAGATCGGACAGATCCTGAAGGAAAAAAACAAAACAGCCTCTGGTTTCATGTGTTTGGCATAAATCTGTAAACAGGCTGAAGAATAAAGCAACATTTTGCTGTTCATGATCAAAGGTGAATGCAGATTTTAATAGTCAACAGTAAATACTTGTAACATGTACTTTAACATGTATATTACTGCATTAAACGAGATGCTTATTCATTCAGTCATTTCATTAAAAGCATCCTGTAAGTTAAAACTGTCAAACACATCTGTGAGGAGACTCACGTTGCTGACGAGTCCTTTAAAGAGAACAAGCTCGGCCTTGAGCTGCTTCACCCTGAGAGCCAGCTCATCCTGATACACCTCACTTTCCTGCAAGTCCTAGAAAACATGTGCAATGGGAAGTTATCCACTGGATGGAAAGAGTTACGGGAAGTTCTGCCATGATGGATGCACGTGTCTCTTCAATGCTTCTTCATAAAACAAAACCAAGGAATGAAATGAGAGCTGGTGCAAACCATAACGTTAAATCATTTTAAACACATAGTAAATGTATTTGTAAGCCACAATTCAACAACATGGTGATTAAAAGTGCTTCACAGAATTATTAAAAAATTTATCGAATTAATCAATTTCAGATTAAGAAAACATAAAAACTTCAAAAAATGCATTTCCCTGAAAAGGAATATTTCTAATCGTATCCTGAGATGGTTGCGTACCTCTTCCAGTTCAGCCACTTTCTCCTGCAGGTCCATCCTGGCTGCGTACTCTTCTTCCCATCTATCAACACAAACAGCCAGGATTTTCCTTTTTTTTTTTTTTTTTTTTTAAACAAGGAATGATTCAAATAACTCAGCTTTTAGTCTCATCATATAAAAATACTTTCCAACTTCTTAAACTTTCCCAACAGACAAGAGAACTTTGTTGAGTTTTAGTGTAAAAATCTTTTTGAATGAAAATTTGAAAGTCATGCAACAAGATGGCTGCAGTAACATCCTGTTTTAGAGTTCACTAACCAACAAATAGCAAGCTGATGTTTCACTGATGTTTACTCATTTGTCCTAATGGGATTTTAAAAAGCTTTCTATAAACAGTTACAGCCTAATCAGATCTGCATGTACAAGTGAATGTGGCCTAATTTTCAGGTTTAACAATATGCTTTAAAAGCATAATATTTATTGCATTGTAATGCTCTGCAGAAAAAAAAAATCCACCATGACTACCTGCCTTTCTGACCTGTGCAGCATCATGGCCCCTCCCACCAGCATCAGTATTACTCAGCAGGTTACATAACGAGAGAACATGCCATGTGCATTTAAGTGGCACTGACAGCATGCTCCAACACTGGACTTACTATACCGAGAATACATAAATATTGATAAAGAGCAGTCAGGCTGCCATCTCACATCGTATCTGCTGGATTTTAATCAGTTTAAATGTGATCCATAAAAAACTGACTGATCAAGAATTAAATTTAAAGTAAAACCTTTTGCAAATTTCACATTTGGTTCATAGATTCAACAAGGAAAAACAAGCCATGAGGAAACAGATCAGATAGCGAGATGCTGCTTCATCTCAGGACATCAGATCCTGCTGATTAAATATAAAAACTTTTTTTATTGCATATTGACCGAGACGTCCCGTCTCCAAACGGGGAATGTTAATGCATTGCAGAAATGTTGACGCATGAAAGAAAACTAGTTGGAATACCTGCATTTCACCTGATTTCACCAGCAGCTTTAAGTTGTACAATGAACAAATATCTGAGGCTTAATTGGGGTTGTGTATAATGATTTAACTTAGCTCAGAAACATTTATACTGCTATGTCTTGTACAAAAAATGTCTTACTGAGACAAAGAAGGGCCTCTAGCAAACAAAGCTGATCTAAATAATGCTGCTTTAATCTTAAAATACATAGAAGATTAAATTTATTTCTATATTTCCCTCAAACTCTTGGAAAAATCTAGCTAAATGTGTTCACATTCACACTTAGAACCAAACATTAGCCTTCTAAAGAGAGCGGGGATAATAAATGAGTCTTTCACAGGCCGTCTCCTTTCTGACCAGTCTGGAACCATTTAACCTACACCGTATAAGCTGTATAAGTATAAGTAACAGATGTTCAGCAGGAAACTATGAGAAAAATTAACCTCATGTCCCCAGTATTTAATTTGAATTCCTACATGTACATGCAAGGCAACATTCTGACATGTGGTCTTTATCTGAAGCCAATATTGCTAATGTGGTAAGAATTATGCACAGGTCATGAGTAGCAGATGGCATATCTTTCTGATTCCACATATATTATATAAAATATAGTCTGATTAATTATTTACACCAACAGTATGCACTTATGCAAGCAGTCTATAAAATCTACAGTATATCGAATTACAATAATTAGCCAACCTGCTCCTATTCCAAAAAACAAACAATGTTTTTACTTTACTCTTGTTTTATTGCACTGGAACCACTGGTGCCAGATGTTCTGAGAAGAAGTAACCAGATCTTTAAAAACAAGCCCAAAACAAGACGCTGTGTGCTGTACTTTTGCTAGAATGCAAGAATGAAAATTATGCTGTACAGACATATCGTGACAAAGGTCCATATTGCTCAATCTGTGCTGCCTACTTTCTTATTCAGGTTAAAGTGATCAGAAAATGCAAATCAGAAAAAAGATTTTAATACATTAACACCAGAATATTGTTGTAGCATGTAAAATGTGTCCGGATGAGTCACTTTTATACAATACATATCGATAAAAACAAACAAACAATGTAACCAGAGCAAATTAGGAGCATTGAGACATGATGGCTGTAAAGTGCTACAGCTAATGTCCTGTCCCTCTGATCTGCTTTAAAGTATAAACATGTGGCTCTGCAGCGATGCTGCTGAATTTAATCAGATACACAGCAGCTGTGGGGATTTAATAACTGCTGGATGCTGGAAAAACTTGCTGACAGCAATCAATATGACATGGATTTAGTATATTATGACATTGTGATAGATTATCTAATTAGCGTGCTTCTCTGAACCACACATGGAAATATATAGCACAAATAAGCAAAAGTGTTTTTATTTTGTCTGGTTTTAAAACTCATTCAACAGACTTCAATCATTTAAATAAACTTTATCCATAATTATGAATGTTTTTTGCCATGTCACAGGGGCGTATCTATAAACTTTTAGATGGGATGGCCTGGAAAAGGGTGGCCTGTAGAGACGATGCAACAATCTTCTAGAAAGAAATATTGGATTTTAGGAAATAATTCATCCTCTGATTTATAAATTATTCTAAAACAGAGTCACTTACAATATACATACAGTATTTTACTACAGACATGTACTCTAAAATATTCTCCATCATTGTATTGTCTTGTTTATCACTAGTTCATTACAATAAATGCACATATATTCTAGGTCTAATTAACAAATGCACCATCTATTTAACTTTCTAGCAGTTGGGGTTTTTTTTGGAACATATACTTAGTAAAATTAGCATGTTTATACTTGGAATGGCAATGTGGGAGAGCCAGACATATCTTAAAGGTAGCTTACTAGAAGATGCTTTTCATAAGCTAATGTATTTACTTTAAACATTGCTTCTGCAGTTTTGCTACGTTTTTGTTTATTACATACAAAGCTAAAGCAGAAGATTGCACTATAATATTCTGCAATTTTGACATCACATGATAAATAATAGGAAATATCCCCTAAAAAATGTTACTTTTGAGGGTGCGTTTTATTTTTCACATGACTGTAAATCAAGGATTCTAAAGTCTGATCCTTGAACACAACTATCCTGCAACTTTTAGATGCATTCCGTCCCCAACACACCTGAATCATGTGCATGTCATTTAGCTCTGCAGAGACTCTGCAAGTGTTTTGGAGAACGAACACATCTAAAAGTTGCATTATAACAATGCTCAAGAACTGGACTTGCCCACCCCTGCTGCAAATGATGCGTCACACTCTAATGGGTCAGTGTGACGATACCTCTGTGCACATAGATTAATATTTGTTCAAAATTAGTGAGGAAATCGTCAGCAGAAACTACACATTTACAGATCAAAAACTCCTTGAAACGAGGCAGCAAGCTGGCTACAATCGAGTGAGACCAACTTGAACATAACTGAACAATTAAAGACAAGAAAAGAAATCCATACAGGGATTTTGCTGCCGTGTTTGTCGATGAACAGCAACATGACAAAGCTGTTGATGTCAGCGACTGTGTGACGCTGTGGAGGGTCACTTGGGGCAGAGAGAGAAGGTGAAACAAGGTGTGTGCGTAGGCAATCTGTCAGAGATGCGAGGAATCGGCAAGGACAGCAGGAAGCAATTTGGAGAGCAAGTCTGGGGTGAGTGGGAGAGCATATGAAACGGTGAGCGAGAAATGTAAAAAGATAAAGATAACAAAGGATGAAAACACAGAGGAAAGCAGAGAGGGAGATATTAGAGTGGGTGACATCACTGCTGACAGCCAGTGCTGCATTGCAGGTAGTAAAATAAAACTCAGCAAGGAGGAGTAGAGGGGGGGATTTTAGGGAGAGCAGAGGGGTAAATGATTAAACACAGGAGAATAAGGAGAGAGGAAAGAGACTTAAAATAAAGGAAACATCACACTGTGAATTTGATTGGTCTGCATTTGTTGCACATTTTCTAATCAAAATCTCAGCAATGAAGCTCAGTGTAATTACATTTTTAAGACTAATGCCACATTCACTTCACAACAGGAAGAAAACTTCTTAAAAGTTAAAAAGGAAAGTTAAATGTAGCATAAAGTTAGAACAAAACATAATTTACTAGATGTTTATAATTCAGTGAGCTTTCAGAAGGTGAAACGACCCAATAAGCTGATTGTTTCCTATAGCATATATTGAATAAATAAAGGTTTGGCCTTTATTTATTTGGCCTGCTTCAGTGGTTATATTTGGTTTTATGTAGCTAAAGAAATTGTGAAAGTAGGCAAAGCTGCTGGAGGATGACAGAAATTAAAGAGTAAAGATGACCTGACCACGAGAAACTAAATCATAAAAGGAATGAAGATAAGTGAAACAAACTTATCCAACGTGTTTTGTTGGAGTTTAAAAGTTGAAAATTATTATCAGTTTCACTTTATGCAAGATCATTTTTGAGTGGCGCCTCCCAGGGCTCTGTCCTTGGATCATTGTGTTCCTTTTGAATATGTTTTTTGGATGCAGGGCATCTCGTTCCAGTGAATAAAACTGAAATTTTTTTTCCCTCAGTGTTTACAACCCATACGCTACTTCCTAAACCGATGATGCAACACACCCACCCCTCCTCAACCCACCTGCACAAACCCAACAAACAGCTGCAATCATGGTGGATAAGCATGTTTAGTTTGTTCTGCAGAGGCTACAGTTGCTCCATCTACTCTTCACTCCACTCTCCTTTTCAGAGCTTGATTTTTCAACACATTCATTTATATTACAACGTTTTCAGAGGTTTTCTTCAAACAATTATATCAAAAACCTTTTTAACTCTTTAAAACTCTATCAAAAGATTTTTTTAAAATATAAAAAGGTCTTTGTCCCTTTAATATAAAAAAAATACTAAAATCCTCTAGGTATATTTCACATTTATAACCATATAATATATCAAAATTCTTATACAGCATCTTTGTTATCCATCAAAGGTCAGAAGATGGAATCAGATTTTGTTCAACAAGATTTAAGGTTTTTAGTGTTAAGCGACACCAAAGGTCACAGAAACTGTATCAGGTTACACGTTACTATTGGATTAAATTAAATGGTTTCTTCTCCGTGTAAATTTAGCCCTAAAAAATAAATTACTAAAATAATAAGTAATGTTAGGTACGACTTTAAATAAATTTAGTTTATTTTTTTCACTTGGAAAATACTATTGTGTCAAATTCCATCTTAAAATACATTTTTAAAAAAATCCACCCTCTTCATTGGCCAAATGAAGAAACTAAACTTTAAAATGACCAATGTATTGGTTTCTATTTATTTCTTTCTACTTCTCAAATTATAAGCAATATATTTGATCAGTTTCCATCCTGATAAATATTTCCTGAAATCAAAAAACAAATATGTGTTAGCATTTGGTTGAGTCAACAACAATCTAAAGGCCCCAAATACAAAAACCAGCATCAGTGTCTGTATAACAGAAAATAAATCAACTTCATCTTCTGTGTTACTGGTTAAAACATTAACCTGCAAGAAATCTATGCATCACTCTGGTCCTAGTATATCAGTGCTGATTAGTTAGATATCCTCCTGGTGCTGAAACTGATGTTTGTCCTGCAGAAGCATCAATCCTCAGCAAGTAGTGACGTCAGGGCTTTTCAGCATATCGCAATGTGTTTATGTAGTACTGAGAGAAATTTAAAAAAATCTCTGGTAATTAAAAAAATTAAAAATTACACTAAAAAAAGAACAAACAAACAAAGCCCAAAAATTCCAATCCTTTTTGATACTGGGGTTGTGTTTATGTCGACTTTGGTGCATTAATAATGATAGTGCTTATGGATAAATGCATTAATAACAGCTCTGTCCTCACTGGCCTCCTGAAATCAGGTATATTATAAAAAGGCAAAGGTTCCGGGAATTGGACTGCAGGACAGATCACATCATCTGACCC
>JBAMHX010000019.1:21351370-21372397 GCA_037177515.1 Pseudomugil tenellus
GTTTTTGAAACTGAAAACAGTTCCTTGTACTGAAAATGACTTTGATTGTTCCTGCCAAGAAAACCCCCCCCCCCCCCCAAAAAAAAAAAAAAAAAAAATTGGTGAATTTCTGGAGAAACCTTGTTTTTTATTCACAAGTAAATGCAAAAGTATTCAGATAGTCATTTACTCTAAAATTCAAGATATGACAACAGGGACAATACAATCTCTTTCACCAAGACAATAAATCTCTATATTGTTTGAAATTCTTTCGATTTCATTAACTTTAACTCTAGTCTTGGTTTTAATGGGTTTATTATATCGTTAGTCAGCCCCATGAAAGCCCCCATAGTTTATTATTGACTTGTTCACCACACACCTTTTCAAACTGGGTCTTATGCATACTTGAAGCAGCTGCAAAACTAAAACTGTTGAACTTTTATATTGTTGATATTTATGGTTTATAAGTTTTTCTTGTGCAGCTTTGAAAGCAAAGCACTTAGTGGAAGTTTCATTTGAACGTTTTGTAACTTGATTAAAGTGAATGAAAGAAATCGAAGGCCACTGACAGAAAAATGATTGCAACAGTATAAACTCTGTTTCTGTTTGTATTTAACCAAATAATACCACTGCTATATTTTTGTTCTTATAGAATAAATGGCAGCTTCCATGTTTATGGCACAATTTTTACTACTGTGTCTCTGAATGGAGAAACAAGTCTGTGTGTGAAGTGGAAAACCTCTCAACTTTAAAACTGCAGTACATTTTAAAATAAAGACAAATACGAACTAGATACCAGAAAGCTTATAGATAAAGTTGGCGTATGTAAAAAAAAACAGTATATGCCAATTATAGTTGTCTTTTGGGACTTGGTGGAAGAACCAAGGGCGTAGTTTTGATTTCAAAAGTGAGGGGGTGGGGATGGGGGGAGACATGTCCCCTTTGTTCCCCAGGAAATTGAACCATTTCTGATTGTTAACCTGTAAATTTGAGATATCGGCATCATGGTGTTAATTAGATGGTCATGTTGAGATGCTCAGTTCTGCGTGAGTATTTTCCTTATTGTGATGTGGATTTTAAAAACTAGAATTGAGTGGTAGAATTGTGCTCTTTGACCAGTTAACAGAAATCCAAGAGTGATAACAAACTTATTAACTAGTGCAGGGGCGGCTCTAGCTCTTTGGTTACCCTAGGCAACATATTGGTTTTGCACACATCCACTCACTCCTAAGGGCAATTTAAAGTCCCCAATCAGCCTACTCCAAGGTGCAGGTTTTTGGACTGTGGAAGGAAGTTGGAGTACCTGGAGAGAACCCACGCTAACACGCGGAGAACATGCAAACTCCACACAGAAAGGCCAACGTCCGAGCTGGGGATCGAACCGGCAACCAGCTCACTGTGAGGCAAAAAAAGTAATAAAACCTTCCATGATGAAAGATGAGAAGTTATACGGGATCCCAAAAAATATTTCAGAGTGGATTTCTATCTTTTGGACAACCAGATGGAACATTTTGATAACCGGTTCAGAGATCTTGGCCAGATCGCATCAGTCTTCTCAGTTCTCAGCACGCAAAACTTCTTCAATCATCAGATTACAGACTCGCTGATTTCTATGCTGGAGATGTGGAAAGTTGACCAACATTTTTTTCACTTTTTGTTTTCTCTCGCTCGCTCTTCAGTGAACAATTAAACAGTGAGACAACTGTTGACCTTCATATGCATGAATACATGAACGCTTTTATCCAAACATAAGCTTTAAAAGACCACAGAGCATTTTTAAAAACTTTTTGTAAATTTTACAACGTATGAAAATGCTACATTTCATGCAACAACCCCTTTTATCTGGCAGATGCCAGGCTTGTGCCCAACGTCCAAAACAGCTGGCCTGCATCGAACATGCACAAATAAAGAATTCTTTCCAAGTGTAAGCTTAAAGAAAAGAATAAAGCCTACTGGTTGTGAACCTACATGAGCCCGAAGCTCGGCGCGCTGGGCCCCTTGGGTTCAAAGGCAGTGCGGAAGCTTCTTTGGGGGCGCTCCAGGATGTTTAGTTTTCCCTCAATGTATAGTTCTTTGGAACTTTAAGGACACCAGGAGAGGGCGCCCCCAACACATTTGTTGCCATCGCCTAAGTCACCTATAGCAATCGCTGGCCCTGAACTAGTGAGATTGTTTCAAAGAGACATGTTTGAGAGTCCTGCAGGAATAGCTAAACATCATCAGCATATTGGCGTATTTCATAATATTTGACCAAATGCCCTTAATAGTTTTGTTCTGTCTAACTGCAGTAGCTAGTTAAATAAATACGACAAAAAGTGAGGAGAATGGACAACTTCCCCCTCTGATATCTGGTACGCCCTTGTAGATTCAAACTTGGACAGAAATTATCATTAAAATATTTAAACCAACAAAACCACATTTGGATCCATTTTAGCTGTTGACAGCTCAGCCATCGGAATGATCCAGGAAGTGAAGTTGAGGCATCACATGGAAATAAATCCTTCAGTTGTTCTTAGTTTAATATCTTTATTTGAAACAAAATGGATAGATCCCCAAAATAAAAAAAGTTGATGCTTGTCGTTATTTCTGAAATCAAATTGCCCCTCTGCTCAATGGTTGCAGACAGTATGATCCTGGACCTGTCAGTCTGTTGAGATCAGCTAGTAATTAGCAGTTAGAGATTGAGGTTCTTGTCTCCATTCACTGATGTCTGGATCACAGAGGATGGAAAATTTGTCAAACACTTTACAGCACTGGTATAACTCTGACGACAGTGGAAGAATGACACATTGTGAGAGTCATGCTTTCACGTCTGATGATGCAGCTGCAAGGAAAGGTTCAAATTACGACTGTTCACGTTGCATGTTGATGCAGGAATTATTTGATTTGAATCTGAAATTATGAAGAACTCTGAGAAAATGTCAATATAAAACCTGATTGTTGGAAAGGGAAACAAAGGGGAAAAAATAGACTCTGTTGAGTTCGGAAGGGAAAGTTCAGATCTGCAACTCTGCCCCATCTGAAATGAAGATCCAAGTTAATAGAATTGAGAGCAGCCGTCATCCTCCTTCGTCTGCCCTCTGTGGCTGAATCACTATGTTTTAATTCTGTGTGAGATGAAGAGGAGGCGGCTGGTAAGGCAGAGAGGAGGCAAGGGCAGAGATGTTTGGAGGAGGGAAACAGCTGCATTGTATTGTTAGAGGGAGAAAAGAGTGAGTGGAAAGCCCAGCTGCAGACTTCAACAGACTGTGGTGTTATACAGATTACATGCATCAGATACTGCTTGTATAAACACTTGCTCACCTTTACTCAAGTTGAATAAGATATTCACATCATCCAGTCATGAATATTTTGAAGTGGAGAAGAAATCTATTGCTGTCAGAACTAAACTGATTAATTTATTATGAGTAGATTTATATTTGAAGTGCTGGAAATAAAATCACAACAAAAACAACTTGATCAGAGTCTGATTTGAACTATTAGATGCAGTCTGTGCAGACCATTAATGTGTTTTTGGCTGCCAGAGACACAGCAAGAAACAAAATTACCAAAAAGGGAATGCATGTGAGAGTTGATCAGTTGTCATTTATTACATGCAGCTTAACTGGGAACTTGGTACAAAACAATTAGATGAATTTATTTCCATGCAACCTTGATTCAATGGTGCTGGTTTCATTAGAATCAAAAGGAGTTTTAGATCACCTCTTGTGCGATAAAAGAGCCACATTTTCTATATTCTTTGGGCTTTCTAGATGATGTTCAACATTCTTCTTTAGATTTTGTCTCACTTTTCACTCATTTTCAGTCCACTTCTTGTACCTGATCATTTGTGATGAAGTTCAGGTTTAAGTCTGTTTTTGCCTTATTTAAATAAATCTGGACATCTTCCTATTTTCCTGTTAATATACAAAAACACAAGTAGTGTGATCAAAGACTTGCACATGATTTAATAAAGGTGTCTATATTTTATATCCCCACAAACTGAGAGAGGAATGGGTTTTTTTTTTTGTAGTTTATTACATGAATAAATTGCATGAACACCAGCAGGAATTTATAGTAACCAAAAAAAAATAAATGCCTTTAAGACTTTATTAGATTGTGTTACTTATGTGTTTAAACTTATTACCAAATTAAACCTGGCTGATCATTTTCACTGAACAGGTTTGAATTGCAAGACTCCTTTAGACCACTTTGTGCTGCTTTTGTTGTCCATCAGAGGCACAAACAGAAATCTATTTAACTCCATGCAGGTTGCCTTGACAACAAAACAACCAAGGCTGATGGGCAGTATGGTGGTGGCTCATAGATGTTATGAGTTATGCCAGGAAAATAGGAGAGTGAAAAAGCTAAAAGGGTCTTTCTTTAATTAGAAAACAGAGACATGGGTAATTTAAATGAAATCAAGCCAGAAATTTTAGTGGCAATCTTTCTTTAAAAGGTGAAAAGACTTAATATTTACACTTTAGCTTCCAGTGTACACAGTGATCATATGAACCCAGCATGTGAACGCAACTGTGTAACTGTGATTAAAACAAACTAATAATAATCTAAATATAATAAGAGAACCTGGTGCATAATTGCATTTTAGCCAGTAAACAAAATGAGGAAATATGTTTTGATCTTGACAGTTTGTTATCTGAGTTGCAAAGACGCTTTTTCCCAGTAACATTTTCTGGATTACACCATGTCATTAACCAGCCCTGCGATTCCTCCTCCTTCACTCAAAAGCACTTGTCTGCATCTTCTATCTACTCTTGCAAGACTCATGTAGAGAGGAATACTGGAGTCTGGAATGCACTCCATCAGCTGTGTCTCCATGAAACACATTACAAAAACAGACACAAAAAATAACAGCTCAGTGTTTTCACAGAAAGTTAAAAAAAAAAAAACAATAAAGAAAATAAAAGACCATTCAGAAAACAGGATTAAGAAAAAAAATGACAAGGCAACTATTTTCATGTCTCCTTAAAAAGTCCACCAGACACCTGCCTAAAAAGTGAATCATACTCCAGTCCACAGATCTTAACAATGGTTTCCTATTTGTAAAAAAAACAAACAAAAAAAAAACAACAAAAACAACAGAAACAACAACTTCAAAACCCTTTTGGTTTACAAGTAACTGAATTTTTAGGAGCCAAAATACATTCAGCATCTTCTGGGTCGTTATCATCCAGGTCCCTCAGACCATCCGGGTCAACAGCGTTCAGTTTTTATGCTCCTCACAAACTGAAAATATGCCTAGAAATCTGCAGGTCTGTTAAAATTCTCCATTGTCTCAATTCAAGATTAAAAACTTGCTTTTTATCAAAACAGTTGACGATTCCTGAAAGCTGTAATTTCCCTCATTTGATCTGAGTTTATGTTTGTTTTCATTTTGTTTTTATGTACTTTTAATGCTTCTTTACTTTTAGTGGTCTTGTACATGAAATGGGTTGTACAAACTATCCTGCATTGCCAGCGTTAAGGTATGCCAGATGTTACAATTTGACAACAGAATAAGGTAAAATGTTTCGATGCTCAAATAGTAGTTGCTCAAATGGATGTGATTCCTATTTTTATTTTAATAGTGGAACAAATAGCCTGCCTTTATATTTCTTTTTTTTTTTCTGAAAAAAAAAACAACAACAAATATATATTTGATTTACACAAAGGGAAAATGGGGAAGATTCATCTGTCCACTGAAGCCTGGCAGGTGACCCCTCTGCCTGCTGAGTTGGTTTAACCCCGAATCTGAGCAGCCAATGAAAAGTGGGAGTCATAAAATGTCATAAACGAATAAATTGGCTGTTAATTAAGGCTTACTTATCGCGTTGGTTGGACAAGTATATGCCTGGATCTTTATTTATTTGATTATTTATCTGAACGTTTTTAAGTGGAATTATTGACACCAAAACAATCGTTAAAGCTGCATGAAAATTCGCGTGTTTTTGGTACTGGCGGGTTTCCATACAAGCACACACACCGACACACACACACACACATCCTCTCTGTGTCCCTCATACGGAGGAGAGGTGGATAGTGAGGAAGACAGAGTGGATAAAGGAGGAGAAGAAGAGGAGAAGGAGAGGGGAAAGCGCATAGAAAGAGATCTGGGGAGAAATGCTCGCTGGACGGATGGATTTTATTTTTCCCGACCAGTACGAGCCTCTGTAAGACAACATGGGCTGCATTGGATCCCGGACGATCAGTAAGGACGCCGCTTTGTATTCTGCCATGTGGATGGATGGATGGATGGATGGATGGATGGATGGATGGATGGATGGATGAATGGGTGAAGAAGATGAAGAGACAGGAATACGGTGTGGGGAGAGAAATGAATGAATACTTTTACAGGCACTTGGAGCGCTTCTAAGTGTCTCTTTCTGTGCACGTAAGGTGTCTTTTTAGGGTGCAGTGCTTTGACAGTTCAGTGTAGGGGTTACTACAACATCTTAATGTGTGCGTGTGTTTGGGATGAGTGTTTGGAGGAGAAGCAGGACAGACAGGCAGCCGGGATGTGAGAAGAATAAGATGTGGTTTGATGTTTTCGCGTCCACATGGATGGCACCGGGTATCCAGGCGATGTGTAAGTGTCAGACAAGGAGAGAGACCTCCGCCTTGACATGAAACTAAGGTCATTGCATGCTGGGCGTCTGAGAAAATTCCCCCCTTTCCTGTCTCCTCCTCCTCCCCTCATCTATTCTTTCTCTCTATCCTTTCCCCCAGTTCTCTCCTCTTGTCTCTCTCTACTGTGCGTCATGCAGCGACGTAATATATTGAAGATGCAGGCTGTGCACACCGGGCATCTCTCACACGCGCACACGCAGGGTTATGAAGAGGGAGGCTCGTAGATTTGGAGGATGA
This sequence comes from Pseudomugil tenellus, assembly GCA_037177515.1. Lineage (NCBI taxonomy): Eukaryota > Metazoa > Chordata > Actinopteri > Atheriniformes > Pseudomugilidae > Pseudomugil > Pseudomugil tenellus. The sequence goes on from JBAMHX010000019.1 coordinate 21,358,193, forward strand.
CTCAGAACCTGGCTCTGTAAACTCAGGTGTGAAGCTGAATGATCTGCACATGTAGGTCAATTCCGCAAAGCCAGTGATGCCTTTCTGCGCACACAAGTCTCTGCGAGGTGTACTTTGCACCCCTAACCTTAAGCATTAGCTTCACTTTTCATGAGGTGTAAATGTCCCCCCCCCCAAAAAAAAAAGAAGTAAATCATACATTTCTCTGCAATGACAATGCCTACTATAAGTCAATGACAGTGTGGGTGCTCTAATATTTCTCTTTAGTTTCAGAAAGTGACCAGATTTATTTCATACTGATTGTATTTTAAAATCCTTGTTGAAAGTATCTTAACACAATAACTGACTGGCTGGTCCTGAATCCGTGCGGGAAATGAGGCAGCCTTCCTGTAATTGGATCTCTTGTGGCAAAACTCATGGATGTTTGGTTTTAATAGCGTGTGGAAATATGGCACCTCTCACTGCTCACCTGCCGTAAGACACAGAAACAAAGTTTTCTATTTTCTGGACATGTATGAGCCTTCGGTGATGAGAAACACCACCCTGTTAGTTTCACTGATGTCTTTTTCACACGTTGACCTTGCAAAGCTGGTGGCTTCTTAGGAGAATTTCAAGACCGCAGTTACAAAAGAATCTGTTTCTAAGTGAGGCACAGATGATTGGGAATAATCATCTTTTCATACTTAAGCATGCTAAGGCATTCTAGGTGATGCCAGTCAACAACAGCACTTCCTGGAGTGGTTAGCATGACGTGCTGTAGCATCACTTATATCAGAACTGGGGAGTATTTATTCATTAAACGAAGAGAAAGAATCCACAACAAAATCTTTCAGAGTAGAAAAAAAATATTTTCTTTTTGCTCCCTGATTCGATTCAGGAACATTTTATGTTCTTTTTACCAACTTGTGTGTTTAAAAACTAGCATATTTCCTTTATTATTAAGGAGAAGACCTTAGATAAGTTAGAGATGATGCTTAATTCAGATCTCTTGATAGCGTCACAGACAAGCCTTTTAATTCAGTAAATGATCCTTAAAGGTCCAACATATTAGTAACATTTAATTACTGGAAAACAAGCAGCTCAAAAATATTTTGGAGTATTACAGATCCGAATTCTTGTCATATTAAATTATTGCATTATTTTGCAAAGTCTGGAAAATACTTCTATAATGAAAGATTTTCCATTTAAAGCAAACAGGAAGTTGCCAAAGTGAATGTTTTTACATGTTCTTGTCCTCTAAGCTCAAATCAGATTTTTCCACATAAGCACTCTGATAGAAACTATTGCAATGATGAAGAAAGGACCATGTTGGATAGAGTGAAGAGTTCCCCAAAATACATCCATACTATGCATAGGAGAGCAGGAAGCTTGAACTTTTTTTAAAAACCAGATGTCATTTGACAGAAAACCATGTTAAAGCATTAGTCAGGGACTCTGTACTTCACATACTAACATACAGAACACAGAAGTAACTCCCTGCTCATGCAATATTTTTATTACTAACACAAGTTCATGTTCAGTCTCCAATTCCTCTCCCCAACATGCCAAAGTCCTCCTAACCAAAACCATCAAAGCTGATAGTGGGCAGCACTTCTGCAGCTTGCAAATATTTCATTTGGCAATAGGTAAAAAATGTCATTCTAAAAAAATTAAATAACTCAAGAGAATAAGAAAAACTTGTTCAGCAGCAGCCAGTGTCTTCTTTAAAAAGGTGGGATGAGAAGTTTTTACTCCTCAATTTAATGAGTGAATAAGCAGATTTGCTTTGTTGTGTCAACATTTGCAGCTTAAACAGTCAAAGCTAGTGTTGCGCCTGAGAGGACGTGTAAAACACTTAGCTTAAGATGCACTCTCCACAAAAATAAACCGGCAAAAGAGATAAATAGTAAGATGTGTATTTTGAATAAATAAAACCTTTAAAACTGAAACGACTTAAAGAAAATCAAGACAGCTGCATTTTCTTCCTCTCAAGGTCTAACCTTGCTCAACCCAAATGATTTAAAATTTCTTTAACTCTTTCACAAATCCTTCCTCACACCACATTCAGAGAGAGAGACACACTTCAAAGCGCTGTTCCAGGAAACATGGTCACCCCTGTGAAAGTGTGTATCATCAGTCAGTTCCCATTAAGTGTAGCATGCAGCTGGAGTGTCCTGCCTTCACATTCTCATATATGCAGACACACATTGTTACAGAGTACAATCATCCCCCCCCATCTCCTCTGATAATGCACCATCAAAGCCTCATCAGCTCCTTTATGAAAACAAATGGAGGCAGCTGGAGGATTTCAATAAAAGAAAGGAGGGGAGATGCGACCTTTGGTTGTCATTGAGCTCGGTGGGTGGACAGATATGGGAGCGGACTGTGATATTAGTAGACGAGGAAAGATTAGGATCGTGGGTTTTGAAGTGTGAAGGTTAAAAAAATATCCTATTGTATTTTTTTACCTTCATAAGTGGATGTTTTCCCTTTGTTGCTATTATTTTTCCTTATCCCACCCTCTTCTGTTGTCTCCCTTCATCCCATCCTCATCCTCTCATTATTATTTTCCATGCCAGAAGTATATCAAAGCATATTGTTGCACCAACACTGCGCTGGATACATCAATCTGTTCAGTTTGGAAAATGTCGCTTCAATTATGCTTGAAATATATGCATGTGTGAGCTAAAATTCATTCATTCATTTTCTACACCACATAACCCAATTCAGGGTTGCAGGGAAGTTGGAGTCCGTCTCAGCAACTAGCAGGTGAGAGGCAGGTACGTTCTGGACAAGTCACCAGTCTATCATGCACATTTATGCTTCTCCAAAATCTAATTGACCTCCGTTCAGGTTTGAAAAATGCTTTTAAATGTAACATTTGCTCTGTACTTCTGATGCATTCACAGACAGCAAACAATTTAACTTCCACAAGTACCTCTACATTGTATTTACATACATGTATGTATTCAATCTCCAGCTGAGAAACTCCTGCTGTGAAGTACATATGAGAACAGCAACAGGAGAAAGTAAGACATTACTTATGTTGATTACTCACGGCTGACAGTTTGTCAACAAACATGATGCATTTCTGTCAAGTGCCGGACATTTGAGACGTGCACCCAAGTAGCACAGACTTACATAACCCTATGGAAAACCTGTTTTTCTGTTTTAATACAGTCATCTTTTACAGACTGCATAAATAATAATTATACATTCAGAATGAGAAACTGAAAACCTCAGTTTGTAGTTAAATCGGGACAAATGTGGAGTCCAATACATTCTGCCTTCCAGCATCTTCCATTTAAAGAGCAGAGTATCCAGAGATGCAGGTAATAAGCAAATGGACTATGATTTTTCTTGGTTAACTGTGGAAAACATGTAGAAAGAAATGACACTGTGACTGTTTGTTGGTAGAGACTGTCATAGATTGGTCTTAAAGAGTTAAGCTATACACGATGCAGATCACAAGCCAAGCTGGTTTCAAGCTGTTTTAATAAAGATGCAAGGTTGAAGTTTTCTTTGTTGATAACAATGCTTTCCAAATCAAGTTCAGACTTTTTCAGATTCTAATATGATGGTGTGTACATGTAAATCATTGTATCACCTGGTCCAATTCTACCTTTTTAGCTTAAATACAGCTATTCTAATGGCAAACAGAGCAGAAGCAGGGCTTGGAGAGGTTGCCAACACACAGAGACAACCGCTTATCCTCACTACTGGGCAGGATTAAGATTAGCAAAATAACCTGAGAGGGAGCCAGAGTACCCAGATATGCATGCATGGTGAAAATGTGGTCAGAATAATCATGAACTCATGAATTAGGTGCAAACATCTTGCACCAAGTCAACTCAACTTTATCTATAGAGCACTTTAAAAACAACAGTGTTGACCGAAGTTCTGTACAGATTTGCAACACTTAAAACAATAAAAGAAGCAAAAATTTTAAAAAGGAATAAAAGACATCAAATAAAATAGGACAAACAATGAAAGAAAATAAAACAATACAATAAAAGCCAACATCTCATACTGAGTTAAAAGCCAAATAGAAGAGGTGTGTTTTAAGGGAGGATTTAAAAACAGGAAGTGAGTCTACCTGCCTCACATTGAAAGGCAGCCAGTAAGAGGACATGCAGAAAAGATCTGAGTTCTTTGAATTTAGGAGCAATTCCCTTTTATAAGTAAGTTGGAAGATAAAAAGACAAGAAATTGACATTTTACTTACTTAAAAATGAGCCAAATTTTGCGTATAAGTCATGATAAGAGATCATCTCTATAGACTTACATCTGCGGCCTCCTTGAGCCGACTCACAAGCTGTTGTTTTGATCCTTAAATGCTAGCAGCGTGCCGCAAGTATAATGAGACGTGCCAGAATGAAGCATCTGAACAGACAGAAATACACATAGAAGAGCTTCATTATGGAGACCATTATCTTCCATTAGAGGAAATCACTAGAAGAGGTTGTTCACCTCTTCTATCACTGTATTTTTTAGTCTCAGAACCAAAACCCTCCAGTAAATCAGAATGAAGTGTTAACTAAAAGTGGTGCAAGCATCAGAGACAAACCGCATGACGGAGCTTTTTAAATCGGTCCAAGTGACTCAACAGTACCCCCCCCCCCCCCTTCTTACAACTTATTGCCTGCAGAATATTTCCTGCTGTGCTTGTGAGGAAAATCTATTCTTATATTAGGCCTGAGTGAGAGAGGCTGTGGCTAAAAATAAATCGGGGGGTAAAAGAGGGAGGTCAATGAGAGAAGAAGGGGAGGGAAAAATGTTACAGTAAATATTGGTCAACAGCTGACTCTCTGTGTGCTTCTTTATGTTGTATTCATGTCTCAGTTTTTAGAATTTGTTGCTGCAAAAATACACAAAATATGTAAAGAATACACTTTTTGAAAAGAATAAAAAATCACTTCTATTATGTTTTCTTTATATTTCTATGAATCACCTCAACAAAGCTGCTGCATCAGAGTGGTTTCATGTTGCAGTAATCTATTATTTCCCCTACAGTGTGTCATTTCACTAAAGCATCACCACCTGTTATTACACCCGATTATCCTCCTGTTACATTAGACCTGATGTGTAGCAGTCTTCACTTAGACGGCAAGACTTTCACACAGAAAGGCTTTGCTTTCAGGCAGTCATATCTGTCTCTGCACTTTGCAGTCAGGGTTAGCGAGGCAATGCCTTCTGCAGAATCTGCCACTAATTAGACATGATCACACTGAGAAGGATTGAGGCATCGGCAGTTTGAGGCTCTGAAGCTCTCTATGCCGTCACCTGTCACATCATTGTGTTTGAGATCATTGCAGAAGATTTAAGACAAAACTTGCAAAGCAAAAATGTGTGTAAGCTCGGCTTCATTTTGATTTGTATGAAATATTTGGGAAAATTTACAGATAATTGGGATAATTACTTAATTTGATAAGCGTAGTATGAAATTCTCTCACAACAAGAATTCTCATTAAGGTTTATTTTAATGGATTGAAAAGTACATGCTGTCTTTAAGGGGGTTAGGCACTGAATACTTACAACATTTAAACACAATTAAAGGGAAAGTCGGTAAATTTGGATCATAAAAATCAAAAGACATTAGACCTAAAGTGTAACAACACTTTCTGAAATAGTCATGAAGCTTAAAATGTTGCAATGACAGATAATAGAAAACAATGCTATTGTGAAAAATTATCACCAGAAGTACTGGGCAAATAAAGTTAGCATAAAAAGTAATAACATATGTGTTTGGTTGATTATACGTGTTTTGGAACGGTGCGGTGTGGACCCAAATGCTGGAGAACAGGCAGCAGGGATGCAAATAGCTTCTAGCTTTAATACATGAACTTGGCCTGAAGACCATGACACAATATTGAAACTATGACTTACAACTAATGATCCAGCCAGAAACATAAAAAAGGGGGTATAAATAAGCAGGGAACCAAACAAGAAACAGGTGAACATAATAAAACTAATCAAACAGGTGAACTAAAGAAAAGGAACAAACCAGGAAACGAGGGACTCCATAAAATAAAACAGGAAACCAACCCAAAATGCCCACATCGTGACAATTTGTCCCCTTTAATCTCCCCAATTGCAGCTGTATTTTACACAGTTGAAAAGCCGGATTATTCAATCTTACAATAAAGTAGCCTATAACTTGTAAGGTCTGCGCCAAAAACAAACCCACACACCCATCGAGCCACTTCATTTCACCTGCACGAGCTTACATTTAACAAGCTAATCAATCTGGCACAATGTGCAACAAAGACGAGCCAAACACAAGAACACAGAGGATGTGGCCAGATGAAGAACAGCAAAAACAAAGCTATTAACCTCCTGACAGGACCATGTTAAAGGTGCTACGGGCCAGGGACTTCAGGAGAATAATATTGTCAAAGAGTCACAGAATGGACAGGAAGGAAGATGGTACATGACCTAATCAGGAGGAAGAATGATGATCTGGAAGAAAAACTTGCAGTGTTTGTCCACGGAAATGAAGGGCACCTAGTAAACTAAAATCTGTACGGGATGTGAAGAAACATTATTTCTGATACACATAAATACTCTTTCAGTATAAAACAAGAAGAGAAATTATAATAGGTAGTTGTTGAGTTGTCTCAGTCAAGTGAGAAATAATGCCTGATTATTGCCTCTGATCATGGCTGCATTCACCATCATATCTAAATAAAATATATAAAACCATTTTCTTTCTACTTTTTGCTCTATGCTGCCCTGAAACCATTAAAAATAAGTCTTTTCTGCCATTTAGTAAAATAATACATTTTCATTTACATCTGGAATATTGTAAATTCCCTCAGATACAAATATAAATATATATAAATTATTTCTCATTTCATTTTTGACAAAAACAGCTTGCAGCAACTGTTTCCAATCCAACAGATCTTGCTCCTAATCCAAGCCAGTGGCTGGTACTTGGCAAAGCTTCATTGGGGCTGTTTAAGGACACACATCCTTTTTAGCGTTGCTGTTCTATTGCTTAGAGCATCCCACTGTTTTTGTGTTATGAAAAGGAGATGGTGAAGGCCATGAACGCAGCAGAGACACAAAACACAGCTTAAAATAAGGGATTTGTGAATACTGTTGGCACTAAGTGTTATTTGAAGCATTTCAAATAACGTAAATTTAAAAATAAGGAATGTTTTTTTGTATTATGTGTTTATAGAGAAAATTGAAAAGGATTTCACACAAATTAAATTACTTCACTGAATAATTATTTAAGCAACAATAATCACCTTTAAAGAGTGAAAAATGTCTAGAAGATGGAGGAAGAGATGTTAAATCTCTAATAACGTGTTAAATCTCTTAGAATTTAGTCACACTTCAGGCTCTTAGACCCAGAATATACTTACTTTTAATTACACGCTTGAATGGTTATACTGGTTACCTCATGTATTCCACTTTTAAGTTATTCACGTCCCCAAAAATTTAGCTCACCAGCTGTTTCCAGTCTATGGTGGTATACAAACCTGTGACTGAATGGCATCTTTCCAGATATCATACAAGTTCCCAAACTTTTTAAGTTAAAGTTTTTTTAAACAAACTCTTAAAAGAGAGTTATTCCCAGTTTCCCCTTGTGGATTTCCACAACAACATTTGCACAAGTACTGCAGAATTTTGGCTGATTTTTCCAGTGAGATGTCCCTGAACAACGTCTCCATGTAAGTCAGCATCCATCTTATATTGCAGCTGTAGTCTGAGATTTTCCATAAGAATGGGCCAAAAGACATTGCGATTAGCAGATTCCCAATGAGTGCGATTCATTTACATGCTACGCAGCGCCTAATCCAGGTTTGAAACCTGTAGCATTCACTCCCTTGAGTCGTGTTTCTGGTCTTGTGCAACAGTAGGGTCCGACCGTGATTTATTCTCCCTGCTCATACTCTCAAACGTTTCCTAGTGAGTGTTTAAGATCTTAACACAAGGTGAAGATTAAAAGGCTAAATGTTTAAATTAAATGTCATTCAGCTACACTCAGCTATGAAGTCACATTTTCAACTTCACTGTGGACCTAATTTTTCATTCATGACTGAAAACAGCTCAGCTTGTGAAAGTGGATAAAGACAGTTTTAATGAGTAGAGTCACTGTAAATATGCTTAATAATTCCGATCTCAGAAAACTTGTTGGCGTTAATTAAATCTACAAAGAATATCAGATCAATTGAAGCTGTAACATAACTGACATTATGGGATGATGGTAGATTTGGCTTCCTCAGCTGCATCTCTGTGAAGGAGATGAAATTCACCTCCCAGTTAAAGAGTTTCAGGCATTTTCAGGCATTTGTAGCTTCATGTTGTCCTCTGCTGGCTGGACTGCGCACACCTACACATGCATGTATCTGAAGTTTTACATGAAATTCCCAGTTAGTGTCTCTCTGGAATTCAGGGCGGACTTTTAGATTATCCAGTCAGAGTGCAGGGAAATTGACATGAAGGTGGGTTTAATCTAAGATCATAAGTTTTAGTGAGTTAAACTTAACATTTTTCCAATCTTAAAACATATCTAACACACTTATTTAATAATAATAATAATAATAATAGTAAAAATAATAACAATAATAATAATGCTTCATTTCGAATATGCAATTATAAATGATATATTAGAATAAATATAAATTGGTAGTATAAATAAACACAAATAAACAAATAGAACTAATAACAAAACAACAAAACAACACAACAACTACAAATTATATTGACATATACGAAAAAGGAGTGGGGAGAAGTAGTAACTTTCCCACCCCTTCCTTACAAATCCTCAATAATTAGATTTCAAATGTAACTTCCTGTGACATAATTTATATATTAATTATGATATTATCCTATATATTTATATTCTATAAAACATCCAAATCATAAATGCATTTACAAAACAAATGTTCACATTTCACAAGAAACAATGTCATTCTTCTTCAACATATTTTGCAAAAATAATGTCTCTATACTGTTTTTTAAACTGATTTATGTTTGTACAATCCCTCACGTTTCCCTTCATACTGTTCCATAATTTAATACCAAAAACAGAAATACAAAAAGTTTTTCTTGTTGTACGTACTTTACTCACTTTATAGTTAAATGTATATCTCAAATTATACCCCCGTCCCTTCCCATGAATAGTTCCTGTATATGTTCTGGAAGAATATTATTTCTTGCTTTAAATAGAATTTGTACAGATCAAATTTAGAAATGAAAGAATGGATAAATTACTTTTGACAGTTGTGGTAACAGCAAAACTAGCTTGATTTAGTGGCAGAAAGATTAGGTAGTTAATTAAAAGATTTAAGACATTCTTTATACCTTTCATAACTAATTGTCCAGTTTGTCCGGGAACCTGATAAGGAAAACTTTCATTTCAACACAACAATATTTTCAGTTTTGGTTAGACTGTCCAACAATCTAAAACACAATTTGAAACACTTTTACATCTGAAACTAACATGAAATCACAACGCAAACTGGTCGAGAGCATCCATTGGGTGGTACACTAGCTCCATCCAAAGAAATTAACTTGTTTGCAAACCTGTTAAATATTATTGTAGAGATACGGCTGAAGTTTCTATCCCCAATTTGTTGGTAGAAGAGTTCATATAACCAGTTATGATGAACACACACACAAACATGGTTTCATATCGTTTAAGAATTGAGTGTTCAAGAGTTCTGGGGCTGCATTTGTGTGACTGGAACAGGCTTGTCCTTTTGGGGAGAACAGTCTCAGACGGGGGCGCCAGGTGTAATTTGCTTCCTGTCGTTACATAAGAGTTCCTCGTCTCTGGGACTGTGATAAGTGGAGACAAAATGGCAATCTTGTGTATTCCGTTAGACCCTGGTCTGGAGTCTCCAACGATTTAATTCCACAGCAATGATGGATAAAATCTTTTGAAGTTTGTTTTAGAAAACTTTATATTTTCTTTTGGCATATACCTTCTGTAGAGGACTTCAAAGAGCCCACTATATTGGATTTTAAGCACTATTTCAACAACACCCTGAGTGAGAGGAGAGTTTCTGTGCAGTGGAGACACCTAGCCTTGTTCCAGTACCTAAAAGAGCCCAAACATCCCACTACAGGCTAGTTGTCCCATCATCTCAAGTCATGCAAGTCTTGAAGACTTGAATTGGCTGTTCTCACAAAGCAAAAAGAAAATTTTAGCACTCTTTCCAGTTTGCTTATCGTAATGTTTTGGGGTAGAAGCATCATGTACATGCTTCTGAGACCCCACTCTGATCAACACAATTCATCTGCTTTGTTACGTGAGAAAATCATCATGTTGAAGATAGAAAAAAGATATTATTGTTGGTTTCAGCAGGAATAGCAGTAAATTAAGTTGTGTTTCTATTTTGGTAAAAGAGTTGGAGAAATACTGTACTTTGTAGTTTAACTGGACAACCGACTAGACTGGTAATTCAACACAGAAACATCCAAAAGAATAGAAAAAGCAGACTCTGCATCTGAAGGAAGCTCAGATCATACACTGTATTTACTGAGATGTTGCATATCTTCTAGATGTCCAGGTGTGGAAGTGAAATCTGCTGGGGCAGCAACAGAACCTTATCTACTAGAGACTAAACAAACTAATCGAGTAGCCTGGTGATGCGATGAAGAAAACTCTGGAGCACATACTACTGAGCATAATTAATGATTCTTTACCTTCTTTACACAACCCAGTGAAGGAACAATAATGTTCAGAAGCAAAAATGTCCAAAGCAAAAAAAAAGGATATCGAAGATCATTGATTCATTTGATTTAATTTCACAGATATGTTGTCCTACAAGTTCAGATAAATGCAACCACGGAAGGATATCCATAAAAGACAGGAGTCTTCAGATTGTTGTTGAATGTATAGCTGGAGTTCCTAGCTTTAGGCTTCGCTGTAATCTTGAAAAAAAAACGCCTTTTTCAAGTTATATGTAGCATAAGCAAATAACCAGTAGCTAAAACTAACTAATTAAATAACTTACTTAGTTGCAACTTCTTTGATGAATAAATGATAAATTAAACATAATCAACAGTCCTACATGTACCGATGACGTTCTTTTTCTTCTTCTGGTGTTTTTATCACGATAAAATGGCTGACAATGATCCATTCGTTGACCACTAGGGGGCACTTGGCTTTACTAGAAATGTACACGTAGTTTTGGTGCATGTACAAACGACCTACTTGGCCGTAATTCTGAGGACAGTCTGAGAAATCATGAGGAGAACACTGTGCTGCAGTAATGTAAATACGATAAATAATATCAGACTGTCTAGTTTACGTGATAATTATCCATCAGATACAGAAAATACATTACATGCATGAGCATTTAACAGAATATGGAATTAAAACACACTGCTGCAAGCAGTATTGGGAAAGAAAAAAAAAAAATCACAATGATCCCCCCCCACCCCACAGAGAGGATGCTTAATGTTGAGTCAACAACCCTTTTTCAGTATCTTTTGTCTGGTTCCTCGGATAATCATGATTTAAAAATGCTAAATGTCTCGTACATAATAAAAGCCAATCTTACATCAAAATAAGTCACAAACACATTTGTAAAGTTACATAGTACTTTAATTCCTTAAGGTTTATTTGTGATCAGGACAGAATTATTTCTATTGAATTATAGAAATAATTAGTAACTTCTAAGGTAACTTTAATGATGAAGACATTTATGTCGTTATCCTTTATTCCTTATTGGACACCAGAAATGCAGTATACATTATGGTAACCCTGTAGCTTTTGTTTAAGCCTGAAATACAAGCTAAGATTTGTCGCATTGAAGCTTCAACCATCAATACTGCGTACACATACAGCACATGTCCACTCATCACCAAGACACCACTTTGGACTTTTACTGTGGTGCAAATGTAGTGAAGAGTCTCTTTATTTATACTTGTTTTAGCACCAACAGCAAGGAAATATCAGCCCCAGTTAACCAAACATTTTCCAGAAATTCACTTGGTTTCATGTTTGAATAGAATTTACTGCTTCTCCTTTCTTACGATTCAGCATTACGTCACTATTTGTTATGTTACTGAGATACGCAAAACATTTACAATGATGTCAATGTGAGAAGTGGTCATATATTCACTACTGAAATGTATATAAGTATTACAAGGACATTCACATTGACATCTATGCGTTATCCAGCACTTGATATCACTCTCTGAGATATAATGCGATGCCTCAGTCTGCAAGAGCAGCGTTGTTTTGGCGCATGGGTTTCAGTTGGCAGCAGACAGCATCAGAGTGAGACACTGACTGAGAGTAAAGAACACACTCACACTTTGGCAGACAGCAGCTTGATTTCCACATAAATAAACACAGGTTGGATGATTCAAGTCGCATCTGATGTGACATTCTGGCCTGTGCGGTCATCTGTGAATTCAACAGGATCAGAGTCCTGCTGCTTTTATTTTTAGCCGTATTGATTCAGGCCAGTAATGGAAAACGAAGGTGACGCCTCCTTTGGGCTAGTCTTTTTCTGAGTGTCTCGTTTCCAGTTTTCTTCTCTAAATTTGTATCACAGTGATTGTAGCTTCAGGTTCTCGATATGGAAGGCTGATGGTGCCAGATGAATTTAGGAAGCAACTTTGATAGACACTAAAAGCTGCTATAAGCAATTTTACAATTTACACATGGCACCCAAAGTAATAGTTTGAATTTCACACTACATATATTTACTGTTTTCCGTCATCTATGTAATTTAAAATGATTAAAAAAGCAATTGGTTGAATTGTGTGAACTCACAAAAGTTTTTGCTCATAAAGAGTGAGATGTCACAAGAAAAGCAGGGCACAGTTTTAGTGCTGATGCAGACTTCACTGGCCAAAACTGTCCTCAGACATTTCTTAATTAATTGTCTCAACCCATTTACCCTCTCCAAGGTCACAGAGGGGCTGGAGTTTGTTCCAGCACACACAGTGCTTTCATAAAAGCAACTATCAAGACAGGCACTAAAGCTTATCTATTGGCTCTCTGCATACTTTGATAGCACAGACTGCCTCTCATGGTCTTACTGGCGTGTCACTTATTAACTCTGACAAGGACAGTTAGTCTCATTTGTCTTTGACTGATTATGCAAATCTGTACAGTATTCCCAGCTTTGTCTTTTAAATAAATTTAACATGCCTGTAGACATGAAGCAAGATGAATGAGGCACTGCATTACAGTTAATGTTATTAGTCCTTCATGTAGCACCAAGACTGATCTAACCTGTTAAAGCATGGACTCCAGCAAGAAAGCTGGGGGTTACATCCATTAAAATCTTGGTACAAGTTATTGCTTTATTATTATGTCCCCGAAGCGGAGTCTCTGGGATATTATGGTTTCACCCCGACCGCGGCATCCGCCACCGTCGCATATCCTTCGTGTGAGCGTGATAACATGAACAAGTTTTACAAGTGGAGTTTGATACTCAGTTTACCTTTTTAAGTCCCCAAGGGGATGACCAGAATTGGATTTTAAGATTTTGGGATTTACGGTTTCCCCGACAGATGGCGCTTTAAGAAAAATCTGATTTTTGGCTATATCGCTGGAACTATTTGTCTAAGTTACCTCAAATCAAGAGTGAATAAATATCATGACCTCAGAATGCATCCTGTCCTGACCTCATACCAGGTAGGTGGAAGTTTGTGACTGAAAATGTGCGGCTTTATATTTGTAACGAAGGACACCCGGAGACTGAACAGTATATACACCAGGGTTTATTTACGAGACCAAACAGATGATGGAGATCCAGGTGGTGTCTTTAAGCCAGTCAAAGGTCGAGGGCGGGAACAGATCGAAATCCGGGAGACAGTCGTAGGTCAGAACCAGGGAATCGGGCCGCAGAGGAACAGGAAGACAGGTGAGGAACCAGATCAGGAGACAGAGCCAAAGAAATATCTAAGAACATGCGAGGGTCATGTGACCAGGAGAACAGGCCAAGGGAAAATCCAGGAGCGGTCCAAAGTCGATAACGAGCAGTCATCCAAGGCATGGATTTCTCACAGCGAACGGGTGAGCCGGAGCCAGGAACGGGAAGCTAGGACTGGGTCTGGAGAAGAAAAGGCTGTTAGGAGGTCCGACATCAAGTGAGTGGTGAATAGGGTTTAAATGGGGAAGAGATAATGAGTAACGGGTGTATAGAATGTATAATCAGTATGGCAGAATTGGCTGCGTTGAAGTCTGATTGAAGTGGGCATGGTCATGATGGAGCCTGGTGCGGGTGCAAGAGTTTTATATATATA
>JBAMHX010000019.1:21404627-21417138 GCA_037177515.1 Pseudomugil tenellus
GTCTGAAGAGAAAGAAATACTTTATTCCTTTCTGTAACAACGTAAAACCACTTTCCAAAACTCTATTCTCTCAGCAATAATGCAACATTGCTAGAGGTAAAGTACAATCTTTTTATTGCAGCACAGTCACCTAATTTTGACAGTTCACATGCAACTGCTCTCTGCAAATAGAGTTCACATATTCTTCAAACATAATCAGGTTTTGTTGGAACAAATGACCCATGAAGTCATTTTTGGGAAGGACTGTCTCAGCAGTTTATAATGAAATCATTGGCAGCAGGCCTAGCTGTGACTGTAATACAGAGAGAACAAACTAACCAGAAAAGAAAGTCATTATCTACTCTGCCTTTGGCCCAATACAAACCCGGATTAAAACCCCCGTTACTCTGATTAGGATAAATACATGAAGCAAATTATTGGCTTGAAAAAAATGGAATGGGCTTTAAAATGTTACTGCAGCATAAAAGAAAATTTATTTATCAGTTTTAAGAATGTCAGTCTACTAATTTTATTGAGAGACTGTCTGTCTCATCCCCTTTAATGAGGGAAAATATAACGTTGACACGGCTGCAAGGCAGATCTTAGCTGTAATTTTTGGAGTCCATGTGTATACTAAACATGCACACTACAAAGGTGTGATGGTGCCTGATTTTTCATCCAAGGCTGACCGTGAAAGCATTGATCTGCATGTGAATCCCAGTCCTGCAAATGCTACTCTGATGTCCTTGGAGTGTGTTAACAGCACCACTCAGATCACCATGAACGGTGGTTAAAACCTCTCATGCAGACATCATCTTTAGAAAACAACAGACTGACCTTGAGCTGCATTCTGTTTGGATCATTTACATTTTTTTTAAAGAAGCAAATACCGACGGTTTTCTGCTCCATTACACAAAATATCCCCATCACTTAACAAGGTCACTGATCAATACCACGGCTTTATTGATTACTGAGACAGCAGCAGAGATTTGGAGGTTTCAAGGCTCTCTCTCTCTCCTGCTTGTGAAACGTATTCAATAAATGAAACTGTAATGTAGAGCAACAGGAATATATAAACATGATACTTTGAGAAGGACAGGAATTATGGAATCGATTGCCAAGAAATATGGTATCCAGAAAATGAACTGCACTGACACATTTCACATGTCTAATAGTGTAAAAAAGCAATCCAACAGAATTTCTCATCGCTTTACTAATCAATCAGATCATTTTCACGTAACTTATACACAATATTGATAAAATAATTTACAAAACATGTCTGTAAATAATCCCCATATGAAAAAAAAAACTTACTATGTAGTGTAACGTCAGAGGTATGCTGCTAAAAAACAAAGTGAAAGGAACACTTAAATAAACACATCTGAGATCTAAACGGATGAAATATTTCTGTTTTTAAACTTGATTCATTATGTTGTGGATGTGTTGAGAACAAACTACATAGGAATGATTATTGGAAACCAAAAATCCTTCAGCCATGGAGGTCTCAAAATGCAAGGGGAAAGATCAGATCACAGGCTGACCCGAAACTCCTCAGGATAATTCAAAATAATGCTTTATTGTAAATTATTTCTATGATGGTATACAGTTATGTGAAAATAGGTATTGGTGTTCAGCAGATTCATTATTTGGTTTCTGACTGAAATTGTGTTGTAAAAATATGATTTTAATTTTGTTTTAAAATCCAAATAAAATATTTATTCATTTAGAAGGTTCAGTCTGAGATTTCTCCCTTTTTTTTAGAAGAATATATTGATTTTTTTACAGTTAAAGTTCAGGATATGGATCGTATTGTGTCATGCAAATAAATAAATATTAAGCGTCTCAGCTTGAGTCATAGAAAAGAGCCTTAGACATCTCTGTGTCTTCTGAGTTAGTCAAAGATACATAAATAATTTAATATAAAATCGTATTTTAATAAAAAAATAAAATAAAAAAAAAACTCAGCAGACCTTGGTTGGAGTAAAACTGAATACATGTTGTTGCTGAGAGTGAAAAATCTATTTACTTAAGTTGAAACAGCCCCACTGCTGGGTGTAGCTTTTAGATGAAATGCAGCACTTTCATTTAGCCCAGTCCAATCTGTCTCAGTTTACCGTTTCACTGTTTAACAGAACAAAATAACGTTTTTTTGGGGGTCTTGTGCCATTTCATCACTGCATCATTATGAATCATTCCGCTTCATCTTCCCTCCTGGTTAACGTAGATGGGAGACAAAAACCAATGGAGGCATGCACAAGGCTTTGTGGAAACTTTTGCCACTTCAGGCTTCTTTGTTTTTACTGATTTAGCTGCCATAAATAAACATTTCTAGTGAGAATATTCCATTGATGCTTTGGAGAAAATGACTTGCAAAGGAGTGGAATTAATTCTGGCCCCTAACTTTGGCTCACCCCTGCTTTGAATTTGTTAAAACCCCTCTGACATTGGCGCCTGATGAAAAAAGTTAATAAGGCCAGTGAGAGTAAGGCCTCAAACCAACTCAAATACACATTTATTCATTCAGGCTATAAAGTCTCGGTGCCCAGCAGCTCCTGATTAAAACATGAATGAATCCTGAGCTCTCTCTTAATTTGTTATTTTCTCTTTTAACATCAAATGTATCTTAGGACCTCGTAACACACAATTTCAGGTAAACTATATGAGATTTTCATGTACAAATCCACCTTTGATTCGAGTAAAAAAAAAACCTGCTACTTCACTTAAATAAGTTAAAGTCTAAAACTGAATTCAATGAGACAACAGAAGCTTTCACCTTTTAAAGCAAATATGTTACTGCTCTATATTGTGTTGTAAATATGGAAAGCACGACAGGAAGGATTGCTGTGTGATGAAAGAATTACAAAGTTTATGGTTATCTTGGACAAAAGCTCAGATTATAATAAACTTAAACCTAAAACCAATATTTATAACCTAAAAAATATCAAAGTTGAAAAGTTGCCGTCCCCAAACATCCCCAATCTTCAATTTCCCCAATCCTGGAAAACATATACTAATATAGAAACCTTCTGGTATAATATGATTATGTGACATATCTTCAGGTCATGACCTTTCATTTGCGCTTGATTAGAGATCAATGGAGATTTAGCCAAAACAGTTTACAGGATTGAGCGCCACCTGGTGACCAACATGAAAATGATAAATGGCTCAAATGGAATCAGTTCATCCTCTCTATGATATCTGTACATATGCAAAACATGAAAACTCTAAATTGAATATTTTCCCAGTTGTCAGGTTAACATGAAAGATCTGCACTGGACACGCCGATTGGGGTGAAACTATAATATCCCCGACAATCAGTGACAGTAACATAGATTGGTTAAAACCAACAGTCACATCAGTAAAACTGCAGGGAACACCTCAAAGGGGGAAGGGGGGCTGATGTCATTCATTTCACAGCAAATTATTCTTTATTTTGGTCATTCTAATTTCTGCCTAGTAATGAGTGTGTGTGTGACTGGTTGTTGTGCTGTGATGGACTGGCTACCTGTCCAGGGTGTACCATGCCTCTGGCCCAGTGGTTGCTGGGATAGGCTCCAGCTTCCCAGCAACCCTTAATTGGATAAAGTGATTAAGAAATTGACTGACTGACTGACTGTACAGGACATCATGTTAGATGCATGCAGACTCCAAAATGATGATACCAGCTGGCTGCAATTGTGAAAAGCAGCAGATTTCAAGTATCACATTAATGTAAATTAGTTTATATAAGGTACACACATTTCTTCTCTTTCTTTGTATGGTCTGAGGTGGACAACCTCATACAGAACAGTTTTCTGCTGCCAGATCTGCACCACATCTGGTTCTTTGGTTTTAAATATAATGCTCTGTTTTCCTGATTTTGCTTCCATCTGCACTGATTTTACAAAATGATGCCAGTGTTGCACTGATCAGCACGTCATTCCATGCTACATTCCTATTAGTTAGTTAGCAGAGGAACATTGTAGAAACAGTGTCTTTGTGTGGTGGTTATATTTCTGATATTGGGGGAAATCTGTCACAATGATGATCTTTAAACTTTGATGTATTTTTAAAAATGTTTTCTCAATGATGCAGAAATGTTTACAAGTCCAAATAATAATTTTTACCTCATCATTGAGCACAAAACAAAATATCTGGAAAAACACAGAAAGAAATGCAGTGGACTGGTAGTAAAGGAACCGCCGGGCAAGGACAGGAGATAAAGTTTGGCATTTACATTGACATAAAGTAAATGCTGTTTTCCTGTTTCACCTTACTGAGCAGTCTGTGATCTGTTACTGTGAAAGGTACAACTATGATAACAAGCCAACATTGTGAAGAAACCCTTTAGGGCACCGTTTCAAAAGGTCTGATCTAAAATAACACAAAGTTAAAAAAAAACTGTCTACTTAAATTGTCCAGAATCATTGCAGCCACAGAAAGACTCTCCTCTTCTGTCTTCATGCAGACTGCGCTTCATAATGAAAATGCATAATCATCCATTTGCATACAAGAATGCGCATGCATGTCAGGACACAAAACAATTGGTGTCCAGGTTTGAGCAGCCATCAGAATTGCTGTTCCCCCTGGCAACCGCATCACTACTGTATCCATTGGTAACCTAAACATTCTGGCCAGTGTGAAGCAGATTGCATGCAAACACAGAGCCTCACACTCCTCTATCATTTCTGCATCACTTCACCTGCTCCACAAACTCTGCCTCTTTGTCTGGACTTTGTCATCACCCTTAAAAAAAATATACATAAATATATTCTGACATTTGACTTTTTGATTAATTGCAAGGCTAAAATAAAGAACCTGATTATCTGGACTTTTCTAAAAATTAAATTTGTATAATTACAGAAACTCCATGAGCTGTTTGTATGCTTTCAAATCCTAGTTTAGGACTAAGAGGATACCATTTGCATACATTGCAGGCAAAGATTAGATTTTATGTATCAATCCCTACTTTCCCTCTTTTAAATCTCATTGTTCTCTTCCCTTCCTTCCTTTTCCTTCCTGTATCTTTTCTCCTTCCTCCCCTCTTCCCCAGCATGGCCGTACCGAGTTTTCCTGGGAGGGAATCAATGTAAGTCTCCTTGTTTAATTTTTTTTCTCCTTAAATCTCCTCTTGTCATTTCCCCCCTCCATCACCTACCGACTACCTGAGTTTGAGCTTTGAGCACATAAGTTGACATCCCACCGGTTTATCCGTCAACTCCTTCCTGCCACTCTGTCTCTATTGCTTATCTCCCTCTGCCACTGCTGCTCTCCTATCCCGTTTTACTTTTTCTACCCATACATTCTCTCCTCTCTTAGCTTTCTGCTAATCTACTGTACTGCAAGCCACACATATACACACAGAGTAACAGATAACAGGCTGTAATAAGCTTATCTCACACACAGCTGAAGTCCCAGCTTTTACTGAAAGCAGGGCGTGATGAGGTGCATCACTGGCCAACACTTTGTTTACTTTCAGCAGAATTTATTTGCACATCTACATTTTGTTTGTCTCAAAGCTACCTGGAAGCAAATAATCTCACAGAGACACATTTGTGGGTTAAAGCAACAGGGATCTAAAAAGAATTTTGACAAAAAAGGCAATACCAGCCCATTTTAAGGGTACATTCTGCGTAGACCAGCAAAGCACATTCTGGTTACACCTGAAAAGGGATAGTCTCAGTTTGCATGCAAATAAACGGTGGTGCGGATCGCTGACAGGGTGAAAGCAAACAGGCCAAAGAGAGGAAGTAACATGGAAGCCACTGTGTGTTGCATCACCTATTGGCATCATCATATTAGGTTTTTAATAATAAAAAAATAAAAATCAATATTACTAAAACAGCATAAACGTTGCGTAGTTCCATTAACGAGCTAAAGAGAAAGGAAATTTGTTTTCAGTCCTGGTTGATCATTACACCAGCTTTTAATATTCCTCTTTGCTTTTTTCCTTCATACAGCAGAAGCTGTTTCTTGTGAGCAGTTGTATTGACATGATGTCCAGACAGTTTGGTCTGATGGAATAAAGTGTGGTGTAAAGCAAGCCAAATGAAGGGACAATCCTGGTGTGTCTAGATATTTCTGCAGGTCCACTCTGAGTCATGTCATAATTTTAGAAAAACATCAAATTGTTTTCTGTTCTGATTTAAAAAAAAAAAAAAAGATAAAAAAACTAACTTGTGTAAAATCTTGCTAAAACCAAATTCTCAAGGTCAAACTAGCACAGCCAGATTGGAAGTCAAATGATTTCTGCATGTGTACGCTCAGCTCAGCTCAAGTCTAACTGGGCCAGACATACATGCTCCCTCTGTTCTGTATTTTGACCAAAAAAGAAGAAAGTTGTATGATTTGCAGGTAAAAATGAATAAAATAATTTCCTCTTTGTACATATTATAACAGGGAGAATAGTAAATTATAAGTTGATTTGAAATTAATGAAATAATACTTTATTTATACTAGAGGGAAAGTTTAATTTTGTAATGTGACTTTCTTAAAGCAAAACCATTTAAATGTTTAAAATGTAACCATGCATATTCTGAAATACAAAACAAGATGGGTCCTGGCACTGGCATGTGAACAAACAGGCGTCAATGTATCCTTTTCAGCTGATGCAAAGGAAAGCGAATTGTCCATTTAGCCTTGTTTTGCTATCCATTAGATAGCAAAACAAGATATTTCCATTTCCTGCAGAGCTAGAAACCATTTCTGCCTGTGTGCTGATACAGATTGGAGTAATCAGAGCAGCGGACAGTTGGTTTGTGGAGTGGGGTTGAAAAAGTTCCAATAATGGAGAAAACAGTAAAAGCTACTAAAAACAAAACTAAATGTTACCAAGCTGGAGAGAAGTTTCTGTGTCTGGCTCCTCAACTGGCACAAATTAATCAGATATAGTGTCCATGTAAAAAGGAGTGGTAATTAACGCACATTTAAATATTTACAGGCCATTTTAAGTTATGAACTTAAAATTACCAGCTATAAGACGTGGTGCCATAGCTGCATTAACTTCTGTTCCACTGATCTGAAACATGCTGCTGCTCCGACTGATTACATTTCTCCTGAACTCTGCTTTTCACAGCTGGATGTAATCCTGGAAAGTTTGTTCTGTTGTAACAAAATACATCTTCCCTTTCTAGTTTAATACACTGTATGTTGATACTAGAATAAAGGAGAAAGATTGCAGCAAAAGTTCTATGTGTGTGCCTGCTGACTTATTGCATGACATCATGCAGATGACACTTCATGCCACAGGAGATTCAGAGTGTTGCATGTAGCTCCAAACTGTACACAGACACTGCACGCACATGTAACAGAGTTTACGCCATATATTTCCTCCTATAATCAGCTTTTGGGGGGGCTTTCTTCAGAGCCAGGTTCTGTCTCTGTGCTGATTAGGTTTCAGTTTGGTTTGCTGTAATCTGTGGCAGCAGAAATTAGAGAAGGATAAACAACTCTGTCGTGCACACAGAAGAGCATCTGATCCTCCCGTTTCTGACTTCATTTATTTAAGGCAACCTGAGGTGGCACAGCATGCATATCCGATCAATTTAGGTATCAATATCTACAATTTCACTTTGAAATCACAGGAATTGTACAAAAAATAAGTCAATGTCTCTTTTCAGATGATAGTTTGGATGGGTCAGTAACCATAGTAACAGAAAACACTGTGTTGCTATGATGTAAGGTCTCTCTTGACACAATAAAATGTCTTCAGATCTCTTATCAGAACTAAACCTTCAGAGTCGTCTGAATCTGTGCTACTCTGTTCTCTAAGCTGGAGATTTGTGCACAAAGTCTGGCCTGCGTGAGTGCAAACTATCTGAATCCAGATCTCAATTACTTTCACCTCCTCTTGTCGTCAACAACCTTCTCTTCAATCTTCTCCTGCTTGTAACAAGAAAAAACTACTGATGGTACTGCAGGAAAAATTAATTAAATGACTAAATACATTCATAAAATGCCAAACTGGTTGGTACGTTTTCATTTATAACCAACAAAAGAAGTTTTACTTTGCATTTGGTAGATTTCAGAGGGAAATATGAATCTCTGTGTGTCAGAAATCTCTTCCTTATTTCCTTGAAGCCCCTCATTTTAAAGAAGCCTCAGCCTCGCCTCTTGTATAGTTCCATGTGAATCATAATTAGCAAAACAAGACTTTAATCTCCCTGATGCGTGTTAATATGCAGAATAAATCAATGCAGAAAGATGCAACCACCAGACCATGTCATCTGCAGTGGAAATCAGCAACAGACATCCATTCATTGTGCTCCAGTTTGTGCATGTAGAACATATTTAAACTGCATGTTTGCCCTGAATCCACTTGTTGCTTTTATTGTAGTTTAAATGTTTTAAAAAGGTATTTTAATCCAAAACATGCCAGTCTTCCGTCTCTCAGACACGCAGTTCCACTGTTAATACAAGACTTACTCACTGCACAAAGAGGCATTGTCCACATGACAAACAATAACCTTGTATTTGTGTTTGATGTCCTTCATCCTCAGACGCACGGTCCTGTAGATGTGTTTGTATGATGCTATGCTACAGTAAAAATGCTGTGTTCCATCCATCTTTTTGTGGTGTGCACAGCTGCTGTTCTGTGGAGATTCTGCGGTTCATTTCTTTTGTTCTTGAAGCACCACTTGATGTTTCCTTTCAGCCACAATATATTCAAGATTCTGCTCTTCGTAATTGATGATCCCTGTGAGACATTTAAAAGTGCTCAAATAATTAACTCTTCTCTCTTATTCGCTCTATTGAACTATCCTTCCCCTTCCTCCATCTCAAACTATCTTCAATCGTCTTCACCCCAATTTACTTTATTCCACTTTCTTACATTTATATCTCTCATTTTTTCCTTTTCCTTGTCACATGGATCCTTCGTTTCTTATCCTGTCACCATCCTTTATCGCCTACCCTCCTCTTCCCTTTCATGCCTATCTCTCTTCCATTTGTATTCATATGCTCCCCCCCTCTTTACTCGTCTTCCTCCCTTCTCTTTTCAGCTGTCCATGGAGGACACTACTTCCATTCTGCCCCGTCTGAAAAGGAAGTCCGCCAACACCTATGGGATCGGTGCCCTGGCTAAGTCCTCTCTGTCAGGTGTGTCAGGTGTGTGTCTGTGCTGCTAGGTGGTAAAACAGCCCCCCATGTTGCCTCCACATGCTCCACGATAAGTAAAGGGTGAAGTTTGTCGTTGAGCAATGATAGGGGCTCTACGCATTTTCCCTGTTGCATAAAAGATTATTTTGGGTTTCTTTTTGTGCTTTTTAGATGCTTATTTAAAGCCAAGTGATCGGTGTGGGGCTTGGTTTAATAACGATACTAAACTATAAACAGAGATAACTGGAATAAAACAAAGAAGCACAAAATATCATTCTTTATTAATAGTTATTGATTTTAAATTAATTTTATACACATCTGGGCTGTAGATACAATACAGACCGATTTAATCTGACCTTATATCTTCTCTGTGATCTGATTCAAGTCAACCACACTATTTATTCTACAACTTGGACTGAAGTTTTTTTGTTTTCTTGGAATAGAAATTAGTATGAACGTAAAGGTAGCTTTGCTGCTTTAGCAAGGTGTAAAACGGTGGAAACGAAGGTTGCGCTGAACCACGGAACAGTTTGGAAATAAATGAATCCGCCTGTTGCAACAAATGGCAACATTATCTCAGTAACAGAGTGATACGTTGGGCTTTAAAAACACATCAAAGTTCACACGCTTAGAGGATTAAATGAGATTTATTATAAAATGTACGTATCAGTCTATGGTACCTTGATCCTCCACAAAGTGAAGGATTATGGGTAAAAAAGGTTAAATGCTGACTGGTTCTCGGTGAGCTGAACAGAAAGGTGGATGATGACTGATTTCATGTAAGCATGAAAAACTCTGTAGTGCCTTAATTATTTTAGCAAAATTTTTCTTTGTTTGCTTCGTTCACTGAATTCTGCCAAAACAAGGAAACGTAGCCCGGCATCCAGGCTGTTCTGTACATTTGTGAGTTTTCAACGGGCATTAATGGAACATGCAGTGTGTCCCATGATGCACAAAAAAAAAGGAAATGTGTGGAGAGGTCACTGTTCTCTGCTTGTTTACACTTCACTTTCCACTTTTTGCTCAATACTGCAGATACATCCAATTAAATGTGGTATTAATATTGATTCTCTGCAGCCAAACCAAAAGTATAAAAGCTCATTAAAAAGATAAATGAACGAACCAGAAGTCATTAGCCCAGTTTTTGCTTCGGTTTTTTGAAACATGAGAAAAATACAATCCTAGGTTATTTATCTGATTTGTGTGCATTCTGTAGGAGCGATATATTGAACTTTGGTGCCAATTACTCTCATTTTCTCTGTTGCGTAATGCACAGGATGAAACGTACTCCGCAAGAACAGAAATCTTTGTTCTTGGGACAAAAATTATGCCAAAATTACACCATTTCATTCTTGAGTGGCGTCGGAAAACAGTTCAATAAGACTGGTTAATGCAGAGATGCATTTAAATTCTGTTTTTCACTTTGCTGTTGATGAAAAAGATTCAACAAGGATACACGGAACAGCTGGTTGAGGAGGTGACAAAGTGCAAAAAACCTTTACAACATATGTGGCACATAAAGACATGGACACAGCCCTGCACAAACTTTCCACCTCAACGAGGTTTGTTTTTCCCACCTTTAGAACATGAGCAAAGTTCCCTGTTCCTGCAGAATATATAGTAAGCTTATGTGACACAGTACAGCAGAGGATGATGTGACAATAGTGTCAGTGTGAAGAGAATAAAATCAACAAGAGGTTTAAACATAATAAAAGATAAGATACTGATAAAATATTGTTTATGCCCATTCAAGCTTCCCCCACTCATTTTAGGTGGAAGTGGTGTTAGCTTACCACCTCTGACAGCTAATGAAAGCCGAAAAACATTTACAGGATGAGTCAGTGTAGGTGGACTATCAAGAGTATATAAACTATAAAGATGGCAAAATCTCAAATATAGTCAAACTGAACTAAATTAATTCATTTGCTCATCCACAGTTGAAGTTTGTGTAATAAAATCTTCTTTGAACCTTTTCTTTTACTTATTTTTTTTTTACACTTTTTCGAGCTCAAAAATCATCTGATGCACATAAAAGAAAACCAAAATTTCTCTTTTAAACTTTTCCATGAGTGGCAAATGTTTTGCCTCAACAGACAGCTTCACCCTGCAGGAGGAGGAGGTGGAAAAGGAGCTTGGAACCAACATGACCACCCCTGTGGGTGCCCCTTCCTATATCACTTCCTACTTACCCCTTTCTTCCATTGATATCAACAGCTGACGTCAATGACACATCCCAGAGTCATTGACGGAAATTCAATCAGATCTTTGATTTCAGAGAAACTAAAGTAAGTGAGTTTACTTACTTTAATTACCTACTGAAGCATCTCCACAGGTGTGTTGGGGAATGTAGTGTATTTGTAACGTGGTAGTGCTGCTGGTTTGTGAAGTAGTGACTTTTCTGTGCAGTGGTTGGTGAAGCTTTGTGCTCTATCGTGTCTTGTGCTTCGGACTGCAGTGCTTTGTGCTTGGCACTGTGTAGCGCCTCAGAGTGTTTGTGTAAAACATGTTTCTGTTGTGTCTAGTATACTTAAAATAAATGTGTTGGTATCATTTAACAGTGTCTAATAAATATACTACCAGCTTTTTTGAACCTTTGAGTAGCCAGGACCCCAACACCCTCCCTTATCCTTCATCCCCATTCTATCCATTCCTATTTCCATCCCAATTAGGCTCTGCAGCGAGTGTTTGATTTTCAAATGAGATTGGCTCTCTTTGTCTGAGGGGAGAACTGTGTCTATTTATAACTCTGCCTGTAACTTACCCCATAGACCAGGGGAGCAATTTCCAAACCCTGTCTTCATTTATTCACGGTTGCTTGATTTTAATTTAATTTTTTTTAATCGATCAACCTTTCTGCACACATCTGACTCGAGGAATTTGTCCCTATTGGAATCGTATATTCAAATCTTAATTGGGTGGAGATTTACCAGTGAAACCATCTCGATGTTCTGTTAACACTTGAGGATTCTTCATCTCTGTTTTTAATTATATAATGAACCTCATTAACAAGGAGATGGGTTATGGTTTTATCTCTAGAAATGGCTTTGTCAGCTTTTTAGCATCATTATTGTCCTTTTTTTTGCACAAATCAGCAACTTAATTAGGCAGCCGTGGATAATTCCTCACCTCACCTTTGACTTGATCACCCATCCCGGTACATTTATTAAGCAGCTCACATGGCGTTCACAACCACCATATAAAGCAAATTAAGGAAAATACAACGGAATTTTCAATGTGTTTATAGTTTTTGGCTGTTTATCTAATACATTTTCCAATCAATAATGTGTTTTGAAACTGCTAATAAGACATGCCTAGTAATCACTTAGATATTAAAAGAATATTTTTAGATGCAGTACCAGCCCTGTGAGTACATTACACTCACATCAACATCTCACCACCTTCAGTTATATTACTGTTATATACTGGCTGATATTTCATGGTTCAGTACTTTACTGAC
>JBAMHX010000019.1:21419857-21430520 GCA_037177515.1 Pseudomugil tenellus
CTGCGCGGAGGACCAGCAAGAGTGTTTTACCTACACAGAGAACACAGTTATCTGCCTCACAGGAAATTGACCCCTCCATATTGGACACGAAGCACATAGCAATGGGTGAATTCCAAGTCCAAAGGGAGCAGAAGGGTTTTCGTACAGAACTCATATTTACTTATTTCTAAAATGAACAATTTAGAAGAGACTCTAATAAACATGAAGGACTTGTTGGCAGGATTATACATCCCTTCTGGCCTGGGAACCTCTTGGAATATCTCTGGGAGGAGATGTAGAGTGCTGCTGGGGAGCGGAATGACTCCACTACCTGACCTTCCTTTTATGGATGTGAATGCTGCTTTCCAGTTTGGTTTTCCTTCTAGAGATGCCGATGCATTTTTCAATAGGTCAAAGTGAAACCATCTTTTTCCTTGGACTGACAGTGGAATAAATCATCCTTATTTATTTTTGACCTGAGATGAAAAAATTCCGGTGAGTTCATAACCTAGGATATTAACTGTATTGGTTTAATGCTGTCTGAAGTAAAATAAAAAATAAATGAAGGAATCCCTGTAGGTTTTTCTTATTGGTTCTAACTCAATCCATGAAAACATTTCCTGGTTTGGGATTGAATATTAAACCCACACCGTGTCAACAATATCAATCAATCAATATACATATCTGATTTCCCAAATAGAATAGGCACTCTTTACTGTCCACTGCTGTCATAACCTCTAATTTGTCCACATTAATAGCGGTTGTTAATTCCTTTGTTTTTACTACTAATTAACATTTCTGTATATGAAAAACGCAAGGCCTGGGAATTGTATTATGCACCATCTCTAATTAGTGAGCAAATGGATCCTATGCTGAATTCCTAATATATGCTCCTTCTTTTCCCTCCACACTCAGGCATTATGCAGCAGTTTGCAATTTCTGAAGCAACTCTATTTGGTTGGAACTCAATGGATGGTGAGAGCATGGGAGCTGGCTCCAACCAGGGCAGTGTCGCACACCTGAGCGAGGTCAACCAGGAGAGCATCACCAGCAGAGGTATCAGACATGATCACAACAGATCAGAATGAGGCGCTCACAAGCCTTCAGTTACAGCTTAAATAAAAGAGAAGCGGTGAGTCATTGTTCAGGGTGGCAGTCTGAGGTACCCACATACACCAAGTCCCAATGGAGCTAGACCATAACACATTAGGCATTCCCACTGTGGTCTCACTGTAATCTTATAATTCGTCATATTTTTCTCTTCTGCTTATGAAGTACTAAAGCAAATTAAAAACAGCCTTCCTCATTACTGTCTTAGCCAGCAGTCAAGGACTTTTGGAGGGCAAAAGCACAGCTGCACATATCTGCCTTTCATTCCCATCGGGCTCGTATTCAGAAACGTCCAAATCCAGATGACACTCAACTCCGACTTATCAGGCAGGGTTTTCTGTGTGCTCGTGTCCAAAAATTTACACTGAAATCTAAATAGGGAGAAATGTCTAGACGATTTAACTTTTAGACGTACTTTGAAGGCCCTCCCTCCTAAACAAACATGGTTTTGCTGAACAAAATAAATCTTTGGTTTGAGCCTCAGGTGCTATGATTTATCCAGTTTAGTCACACATTTGAGGATAAAACAAAAAGAGAAGCGAGGAGTGCAATTTGCTCATGCTAGATTAGAAATTCCCATCTGACCTCACAGGAATGGCCGCAAAGAAGTCAGCAAACTATTTTCTATATTTACTTTTAGTCTTTCTGTCCATAAAAACACTGATTTGCATGCAGCTTTCACTTGTACACAGAGCAAGGCTGTAAACGGTTTCATTTTTTTGTTCTCGCTGGTGATTAGCAACGCAGAACTGTGTTGAAGCCCTGAGGGACCCCGTAGGTTACCGCAAGGACATAACCCCACTCTCATTAACACCACCATATGGGCTCTGCACAGTACTTTATTAGGCACATGACACCAACAGACACATGGCTAGCACACATAAACACACAGATGTAGCAACGGTTAAAAGCCACTCCGAACTGAGTCGGGTTGCTCTGTCACAACGACACTGCGGCATGGAGACCAATCACACACCCTTTAAAAGGCTTCCATTCTGCTTTTAGAAGAAGTGAATTGAATCTTAAAGTGTGACTTTTTAAGACTGCTTTTAGCCATAACATAACTACAGCGGTTCTACAGAGATAAACACGACAACCAAACCAAATTCACAAGGAAAGACAGTCAAGAAATAAAGATAACGTTATCACAAAATGCAACGTTAGTGCTGCAAACAAAGCAAGAGAACACCATTAGTCCTTTATGTTTTTATATATCAAAGCATTGAAACTTAAGAGTCAAAAGGAATATTTATCACTGGGATCCTGCACTGCTCGCATAAGTAACTTTACGTTTTGCCCAAAACAATCAACATACTGATCAGCAGCAATGTGAAACAGACTTGGCAGCATGCAGGTTTCCATGGTGTCATCAACAACTTGCAAGTCATATGTCCACCATCATTTATCAAAGTAATCCATCCAGATTAAAAACAAGGCACATATGTGATGCTAGAACCTGCATGAAGCTAACAACACCGGGGGTGTAGTGGCCCCTCAAGAAGCCCAGTGAAGTACTATATCAAACAGTGAAATGTTGTGACACGTAATACTCCATCAGTAGTATTTTTACTCATCATCACATAATTTCTGCTTTTTGATCTCATGGAGGAAGAAATGGGTGGGTTAATAGAAATGTTGGCACATACGTTCACATGGACCTTTGTATTTATAAATGCTTTTTCATTTGAATTGCTTGCTCCATAGAGCATATTAAATGGTGAACATTTTTAAGTAAATATCTTAATTTTTCAGCTTGCAATGTTTTCGTTGGCAACTCTAACTAAATCAGAAGTTCTCATACCGATTTTTTAAGTTAACCAGTTTATCTGATTACCATCCAGTTAGAAGCAGAGTTGGATGGAGAGTGGCCTCACTTTAATAGACAGATACAATTGAAAAGCAACCATCACAGGGGGTTTAGAAGTGGGCATATTCAATGCTGATTGAAAAATAAGTGTGTATACCCCATATACCCTGGAGTACACCACAAACAACAAAAAACAAACAAACAAAAAAAAAACATATTTGTGTGCATAAAAAATTGTTACAATCACTAGATTAAAACTAGGTAAAGTAGTTTACTAGTGGATGCATGATTTTTTACTCCTTTTAAGCTTCTGGGTGCTTCACACTTCACAAATATGTGTTGCGTTTAATTGTCGGTGGAAAGCTGTGTCATCTGGGCTTTAATAAAATTTTCTTCTATACTTAAAGGTCCCACATTATGTAAAATAGAGTTTTATGAGCTTTTAACCTTGTATTAGTTTTAATTGTACCTTAAAATGATCCCTGAAGTAGTTTTATTTTTCATCCATGCATTTTATAGCTTTCAGTACGGTTCAGCTTAAGCAGAGCAAACGTCTGACCCCACCGCTCCGATACGGGCACAGTGGATATTCCCCCACCCCTACCTGAAAACTTTAGCGTGAAAGTGTGCACGTCGCTGCTGCTGCGCTCGTCAAACAAACACGCACGGCGACAATAGATAATGGCTGTGTCTGAATGTGCACCCTATGCCCTACATAGTGCCCTATATAGTGGTCACGCCATTTTGTAGGGGTGTCCGAATGTACTTTGGGGAAAAAGTAGTGCACTCAAAATTACCCACAATGCATCTTGAAAAGTAGTGAGCATCGATGGTCACTAGACGGGTCAATATTGATCACAATGCATTGCGGGCTGGATCTTACAATGACAGAAATGATACAAACATCAGAAATGTTTAACAAAAAAAACTATAAAGCATTATTTTTTTACCCCTTTTCTAATGAATAAATGTGATACAAAGCAAAAATAAAATGCTATATAAATCAATAAGATATTTTCTCACGAAATTAGATTGGATTTGAAAGTCTCCTTCAAGTCTGTTGTGGTTGCTATAGTTACAGCTGGCAGCCACGTGATGTGCAACAGGGAGGAAGTAGTGAGCTTCGTGTCCGAATCGCCAGCAGATTGAGGGCTCTATGTAGTGTAGTCCTATGTAGTGAATGAGGGATTAAGGCTTAGGGGGCACATTTGAACATAGCCAATGGCTTTCTGGCTGCTCAGTATGGGCGGGGCAAATAAGCAATAGGACCTGGGAGCAAGCCATACTAAGCCATCACCAATGCCGGCTAGAATCCTCGCAGCAAAAAATGAATGGTATGGCAAAACATTTTGCAAAATCAATATTATCATAAATTAGGCAGGATAGACTGACAAATTGCAAATATAGCAAAATATGGGACCTGTTAAAGTTGGAAAGACAATTTCTATGAAAGAGTAGTAGCTCCCCCATGACTGACCAACCAGACGGAAGAATGGACAGATAACCAGACTCCCTTTTGCCCCTCACTTTAAACCATCTATGTGTTTCTGTCTCATAAACCACCCACACACCTGTGTGTCCCTGAACAGACCAGGTGCTTCATCACTCCTCTGCAGATGTCTGGCCTCACACCTACGTCTCACAGGGCCTATACTGCCTGTCATCCTCTGATGCCTGGGACCCAATCACCAGCCAGCCCTCGGGCATGGCCTCGCCTGCTGCAGGCTCCTACATCATGGCTGCTGGTGATGATTTATTACTATCCTATTGTCTAATCGTCTTTTTTCTCCTTTTACAATCTGTGAGCACCTTTTTATGTTTGTTTCAGGAGGGAGCAGCGGAGCAGGAGGTACACCTGGCGATGGGTACGAAGGGACTGTAGGTGGCTACCTGCAGCAACACCACACTCAGCTCGCTTTACAGCAGCATAGCCAACTCCAACAACTCCAACAGCTTCACCAATTCCAGCAGCAGCAGCTTCTGCAGTATCAACAACATCAGGTCTGTGATGCTTTTAGGTTACTGTAGACAGAGAATTGTCTATTGTTTTCAAATCAAACAGCATTAGATGTACCTGTGATGGCAAACAGGGAAGGACCAAAAACCCTGGAGGGGGGACAAAAACCAAAACAGCATTTATCATGCTTCTTTGCAAAACTCGCTTTATTAACCGTGTCATATGTCTGTGTGATGAAATTACTGTAAGGCCAGCAGGAGCCCGGGGTGTGTGTGGTTCAGCATGTGCTGCACCCATTGATTCAAAATAGCAAACAGGCACTGCAGGGCAGCAGCAGACGTATAACTCTGGCACTAACAACACAATAGATTACACAATTCCTCATCAAATGTACTTTGTTTCTAAATAAAGACATGCATGTCTGCTTATACTACATAAACTACTGGTGAAAAAAACAAACAAAAACATGTGTAAAGTATTCATTTTCCCCGTTTACAAGCAGTTTTTTAATCAGATTTTTTTTCACTCAACATACTTGAGGATTTTCCACAAATGAAGTGAATCATGACGAGACTTTTCGGCTTCATTGGCTGCTCTTGCTCAGCGCGCTCTCAGAGCTCATTAAGCAACTGTGGGTTCTGAAATAATAACTTTAAAAGGTCAGTGATTTTCTCTCAGAGAAGGTGTACTGATCCTCAACCACAATGGAAATGAGCCAGTTAGCTTTACTCTGTGCATTATGACTTTCCTTCATAAGAATTCATTGCATTATATTAAACATCATATGTATTACATACCTTTTATAATAAAACCTCACAGTTTGTCCATTTTCAAAGCATATGAGCCCAGCACATTTCAAGCACCCTCCCTCAGTTGTTCCTTTTTCTCGTTATTTACAGACTCTGGAGCACCGGCTACACAGTAACTCGCATTCCCTCCAAGTCACTCCAAACAGCACCATCCACAGCCTTGGTCCTCCCACTCACCCTCGAATAGCTGACCTGTGGGGGGCCGCGCAGGTTGAGGCACATCAGGTAGGCACTCGCCTGCTGAATCCAAATGAACAGATTATGGACCTTGCGGACGAAATGATGGTTTAATGTGTTCTGACAAAAATATGTCAGTATCATAGAACACAAGGATGCATGACTACATATGGAGTCCCAAAGATGGGATCTGTCCTGAGTCACTATCACAGAGTGACTGGGGCAACTTGATCACCACAACCATAACAGCATGCTTGTTATTACATGACGCTAACGATAGTGCTGTTTGGTCCAAGCTATGAGGAGTAGAGAATGCATGAGCATTCTTCAAACAGGATGAAGATTTTCTGTTGCTCATTACACCTGACAGTGATGTATACTAATTGTTTTTCTTATGGGTTTGGATTTGTTTATATCAGCAGGGCTATTTAGCACACATCTGTAGTGCAGTGAATGATGAGCTGCCAGGGAAGTCTTCAAGGTAGGAGACAGGCTGAAGGTCTGCATGGAGCACTCCCAAAAGTCTGCATGACAGCCTGAAGTGGATTTGATGAATTTTGAAAGCAGTCATGGGTAAATCAGCCTGGTTTGCCACAGTGGCATGTCTCAAAGTCCGCAAGTTTGCAATCGTAGCAATTTGGATTCAGCATCCAGGAAGCTG
Organism: Pseudomugil tenellus; assembly: GCA_037177515.1. Lineage (NCBI taxonomy): Eukaryota > Metazoa > Chordata > Actinopteri > Atheriniformes > Pseudomugilidae > Pseudomugil > Pseudomugil tenellus. Next base: position 21,426,358 of record JBAMHX010000019.1, read on the forward strand.
GGTCAGGACAGGAAGAAGCACATAAACTGCTTGTCAATCTTCCTCCTCTTTCACTTGTTTCATCTGTCATCTTATTTTCCTCGTGTTGTCTTTTGTCAAAGATTGCAGGAGCTCAAGTAAAAAGCTGCCCAATTAGCAAAGTATACAAGTTAAAATCACCATAACCTGTTGAATGTCGTTCCAGTCTGAAACTGGAAGAGCAGAATATCACAAGCAACTCATTCAGTAACCTCAACTGCTTCCAGGTGGAAATTGTCGGGCAGCTGAGTGCGCAGATGGCTGACATGGCCGGAGGGCTGGTGGAAACAGTTGGAGAAGAGCCAGAGCCTGAGTCTGAAGGGATCCCCGAGCAACATGAAGAGGAAGAGGAGTTGACGAGGGTGAGTGAAACACTGCTAAACATTTTTCCGCTTTCATTTAGTTTTAAATAGAATTCACATTTTGTTAAAGCAGAAGATATAATGAAACTGGGAAAACAAACACACAAAAAATCCTTTATTAAATTTTCGTGACATATGTTAAAAAAAAAGGGCCAAATAATTTGGCTTATTTCGAACAGCTGACACAAAAAAGCTTCTGGTTTTTAAAAACAAAAAAAGAAACTAAGCTTTGCAAAGTCATATCTGAGCTAAAACCCTGTGTAACAATTTCATTTAGAAGGTAGAGAAGTTTGGTCATCACATGCAACATGTTGACAAAATCCCTTCATTGTATTACAAACATCTCATATTAACCGCTGCTGACATCCTTTGCAGGCAGAGAAATGAGTTGACCATCAACTACCTTGTAAACCAAAGTATTGTAGAGTCAAATATAAGGTGAGATGTCTGACAGCTGAAGCTCGGCTAACTGAGGTCGTTCACCAGGACATTAATCCAGTCAGTTTTCAGACTAGAAACTGTTGTGACCAGATCGTAAGGGTGCAAACACACCCAGGTTAACAGATGAAACAAAGAAAGACATATACAGTGAAAGAAAGGGATTTTGTAACACCTGATCTCCTGTCCTTCCAGGTAGAGGAGGTAACACTAACCTTAGAGCCAGAGCCATGCTCTCTGACACCATCCCCATTGAGGGAAGAGGCCTCTTCGACCAGAGGTTCAAGCCCAGGACTACCAGCACAGACCAGCGAATCTATTGCAGAGAGAATACCGTTTGACGTCACGCCATGTGTCGTCCAGTCGTTGGAAGAGAAAGACGAGGAGGGGGAAGAGGGCTCCATTGTTGTTGTTGCAACCAACTGAGTCGCATGGCCACACAAAGACTGACAACAGCTGGACATAAATATTCCAATAATCAATAAATCAAGCTTTTATCCCAATCCCCACCCCCTCCCAAATATTTACCCACTGTGAGTCGAAGAAAATGCAGGATGAGTTTTTCAGCTAGAAACGTGGGATGTAATGTAAACAAACTACATGCCAACAACCCCCTGCCCCCCTCCGATCCTCCCAATTTATTATTCGAAATGTGGAATACAACAAGACAATTCAAAGTAAGTTGAATTCAGCGACTGCTGAAATAAGCAATGTGAAGATAAAATGGATTCTGAAAAGTTTGGACCAACTGGACTGTGAGCTGGAGGGGTTAACTAGATGGATGCGAGAGCAACAGAAAAGGTTGGACGAGAGGAAGATAAAAGACAAGGGCCTTCCGAAAAATTCTGTGCAATACAACAAATATGGACATAAAAATGGGTCAGTAAATAATTCAGTGCTTGCTTCATGTTGCTTCCTGCTTTAGAAGGATCCAAAAGACTGCGAGGTCAGATATACCTCGTTACAGACATACCCGATATGCTGATATAGTTATTTTGGTTGGACGAGTTATCTGGATGAGGTAAAGCTGAAGTCAAAGTGACCTGAGGCTTGTGCGAGGAGTTATTTGCCAACACATGATCTGACCACAACCAAAAGAAAGTGCATGCTTTTTAACAGTGACCTAGGCCTACCAGTATAACGCAGTATACAAAGTAATAATATAACAAATTGCTTTTTTAAAAAAAGAAAAAAAAAGAAAGAAAACATATGTATTTGTATGAATGTAAGACTGTATGTATGTTTGTATGAATGTAGCTGCTTTGTTTGTGTGTAAAATATATATATATATTCTGGGAAACTAAGTCCTCTTGGTGCTTCTCTGTTCCAAAGGTGCATTTATAGAACTAGACCTCATGCTTAAGGATGAACACTAGCTGGACTACAGATGTGGGAGCTGAGGCAAATACCCAGCTCTAACTTATCGCTCTTTATAAAAAAAAATAAAAAAAAAAACAAATCTTTGTCATCGCTGTCTAAAATTCATAAAGGCCCACAAAAAATTATTTTATTTTCTTTAAAATATCCAGCTGGTTTTAATTTCAGGAGCATTGAGTTTTACAGAGTCAGAAAAACAGCTAATAGTTAAAATAAATCAGTATCATTTTTGCATTCAGCACCACTGTGGCGTCCATTGCATCCGGTCTCTTCTTTGAGCTCTCTCTAGGGGGTAAAAATCAGTCCCATGTTTACTCCTGCCTTATTTCTTGCTCTTATTTTCTCTCTCTCACTGTCTCTGATGTAAGCTTGGGCTTTTGTTTTATTGCTGACTCAGCTATGGGACTGTAATTGACTCGTGAGTTATTATCCAGTCGCTCGCATGTCATGCAAAACCTTAAAGCAAAACAAAGCCATTGTGTGATCATTTTTAAGACTGTGCTTTCTCAGCTTCGGGATGCTGCAGAGCAACATCTATAGCAATGAATTAAAGTGTGCCATCACAATGCATCACAAGATGAGTCTCTGGGATGGAAACTTGAGTATTGCTACTTTAAAGTAACATGTATGTTAATGGTTTATATTATGGAAAAGTCTGAAAGAGTAATGTGTGTGTCGGCCATCTGTGTTTATAGACACACCAGGAGAGTTATTAGAGTAGTATTGTCCTGTACCTGCTGCAGAGGACCCTGATGCCCCGAATTGCTGTGATAATTATCTGTTCTTGTTACTCAGATCTCATCCTGAGTCATTCAAATGTCCCTAAAAAGTCAAGAGACCAAGAGCTGGTCTAGAAGCTTGAGGTGACACCTCAGGTAAAACACAAGAAAACTATACCAGCATCTTGCTTGAGCACTAATGATCCTGAAGGAAAATGTATAAAGTAAAAAAAGTTTTTTTTAATTTAAAAACAACTTTTTCAGAAAAAAAATCACATCTTCTAAGATGCAAGGCCATGGAAATGTACCGAACCCTCATTCCTGCCAGATTTCCTTTTAATTCTTTAAAGTGGTCCGAGTATAACTTCTCCACACTTATCAAAAGTTACTCCTAAACATTTTTTCCTGGCTGATTTTTCTCATTCCTTTTCAGTCCAGTCCTTGTACCCGATCATTTCCAGAAGAATGTGTAAAGTGCATCTTTAATTTCTTAGTTACAAGCAGCCTCTGGCAGACATTTTATTCATATTTTTTAAAAAACACCAAAAGATACCAATTAGAAAAGCATAAAATGACTTGTTGCAGACAGTCATGTTCAAAGAGATATTGACTGAAATGATGTGCAGTTTCCTCAAAACATTTAAGGAAATTAGATATATAGAAAAAAGTAGTAGCAGGCTTCCAAAACATGTCTACAGCAGCAGTAACCGTACCTGAAAGGGGGGATAGATGGATCTGGACCTTCAGCTGATCCATCCATGGTTTGTCTCATCAGAAATGGTCTCCATGGTGGCTTTCAACAAGCTATGTAGAGAAAATTTGAATTCATTGGTTTAAGCATGTTTGATTTATGCAAAGACATTAGAAAATCAAAAATGTAACATTGAAGGACATTTGCATTTGTTATAAAGTACCAAGCTGAAGACCAAAAAAAGGTCATTTCTGAACTTCTGTGCAAACAAACAATTAAAGAGTGAATTATGTCCAGGTTCTGTTGACACTAGAAGCTTCGTTATAAATGAAGGACTCTATAAAGAATCATTTGATATTGGAACACCTATTCTGAATTTAGAGACGTCTCTCTGTAAAATACCATCAAGGACAGGGCCATTAAAAATAAAGTCTGAACTGAAGGATGCTGATAATTCTTAACAGATACTGTTGCTGTGTACAGAAGCGAACCAGGATCCACAGGTTTGGCATTTTCTTCTGCCACTACATATTAATAGCAATGAAGCTCCAACAGTTT
>JBAMHX010000019.1:21447525-21458731 GCA_037177515.1 Pseudomugil tenellus
GAAAAAAAGCCAGACTGCTGTGTTTGTTTTGTAAACTCAAACTGTTTTAGTTGCTCCGTGTAGCCATCCTCATTGTGGAAAGTGTAACTCTGCCTTCAAGTGAAAGAAGTCATATTTCAGCACTTTTCTGTGGTAAAAAGTCAACAATCAAAAGCAACACTTTGAAAGTAACCTTTTACCTGCCCTGTTTTAGACTTCTGAATTAAGCTTTTCATGCATACAACGTTATAAAATCTGACTAGAAATCTAAACTATAGCCAATTTTGACAATTAACTTGAAATTAGACTTTTTCTTCCTCATCTTGTTTCCTCCTTTTTCTGCTATTCCATAACAGTTACAGCATAATACACGAGGCACTCAAGCAACCTCATTTACTGGCACAATCATGATCTAAATTAAACATAACCTCTTTTGCAATTTAGGTCAAACATTAAGCCAGTTATTGCATTTACTATTATGTTTGCACACGACTGATATAACACATCTGTTTTTATGAAGCAAACAACCCACTGAAATGCACTTAACTCTGTAATGGTTAGCATGATAGGCTTCCCTTGGGATCAGGGTGAACACAATGAAAGAACATTAGGAAATAAAACCATAAGAACATTGCTAAAGAACTAATTAAAACACGCTTTCCATCATCTCATCTTAAAAATCAAACTGCTCTCATTAGATCTTAAACACACTTAAATCTTGATTCTATTTGCTAATTATGAGTTAAAGAAACAGTAGCTAAAGAGTTCAAATCATTCTTCTCACCTTCATCAGGAGCCTCCTGTCTTGTGACAACCACCAATCACAAAGAGCCAGAAGCTCCAACCGGTCAATGCTGCCTAATAGGATCATCGAATCTAGAAGAAAGAGGGATTAACGGAATTACCAAGCAGAATTCAATGTGACTAAACTATCATGTTGATTTAGATTATTCCATTGATTCTTGCAGGAAAAAAAGTAAAGTCAGCACTTTTTTTTTCTTCTTTAGGGCCTTTACGCACCAAACTGACACCAACCAGTCTTTTTAGTCTGTAATATGTTGGGGGCATTGTTAAACCCCTTCAACACGTTTTTTAAACATCTTGATCAGTAACATTAGAAAAAAAAAATAAAATAGAAAGTTTGTCATTGCAGAAGTGCAGCAGGATTAAGGTGCATCTCCACAATGTGCTCATCTATTTTCAACAAATAGTTCAAAGTAGGAAATTAACTCTTTGAACATGTTACATATGTGTTGCTTTAAATGTATTTAGCCTAATTAATTAATAAAAACTTAAAAGTACAAAATTGACTATAAAATAAAGCAATTGAGCAGCATTCACATAACAAAACGCTCAACTGCACATCAATTTTGTTGGGTAAAGCAAAAAAAAAAAAGAAAACTAAGCTAGAAATGACCCAGTTTTATGTCCAACCCTAATTCTAAACAATATGATTGTTTGTAAAAAGTGATAAAAAGACAATGCAATATTTTGGAAATGTTATTTACCCATATTTTCTTCCCAACAGAACATGAAGACCATCTGAGATGTTGAAACAGACATTTCACCATTTTGTGGAAGACATTAACTTATATAAAACTTTATGGAAGAAACACATTTAAAGTTGGACAAAGGCAACGAAAGGCTGAAAAAGTAGATGGTATGATTCAAAACCAGGTGGAGAAATATTTAACAACTTGCTAGATAAACAGTAACAGGACTGAATTTAAAGAGTATTTCAGGGAGGCAAAGCCTCTTAAATGAAAAAAATGCACCCAACCCTTCTGGAACTTGAGTCAAAATAAGAAAGACTACTGCTTTATTCAACACAGCAACATTACATGCATTCAAACTGTTGTAAATCATCCAATTTGGTGGTTGGATATGATCTTTTCTTACAGTATATTCTTTCTTTCTTTATCCAGAAAATACAGAAAAGAAAGTGGAAAGTGTCAAACTAGTAGCTTAAAAGCAAGCGCCTATCGATTACCACTGTAAAAATCTTAAAACAGTGATCATTTTAAAGATTAAATAGCAAACACATATCTATTAGCATTGTAAAAGTTTAAAACAATGATCATTTTAAAGATTGACACTACCGGCATTAATAATCAGGGTAACATCTAATATGTACCATTATCCACAAGATCTTTAACAGTCCACATTTTTGTGATAGACGCAGGATGCTTTTCATTACAACAGCTTTTTTACATGACTTTGGTGTTTAAAATCTAAATTTCCCTTTTCAATGCTCTGTTATTTTATTAACTCTAGTGTTTATAATAATTTTATAATGAACTCCTTTACCTTTTGAGTCTACCAAGGGGATTGTTTTGAGTGAGAAGGAGTCCAGTAGGTGTTTGACTTCTCTGTATGTGGACTGGGAGGAAATGAACTTCACCTTTCTCACCATAATGTCCCCCACAAAGATGTTGTATTGGCTGTGGAATGAACAGAAACATATTTGACTGCAACTATTTGGGAAGACATACCAAACATCCTCAGAAGGGGCTACACAAACACATTTCCATTCACCATTACCAGATAAAACCGCTGAATCTCGAAGGTACTTCATCAATTTTTCTTATTCTTATTCGTAATTGGCATTATGCACAGGTCCACAACTCTTTTTTTTTTTACTGTCTTTCATTACTGGACGAACTGATTAATCCAGGTGTGTCTGGCCTCAGTAACCACGATTGCAATGGCCAGACACACCTGGATTAATCAGTTCGTCCAGTAATGAAAGACAGGAAACAAAGGAGTTGTCCTAACTTCAGGATGTGGTGGAGCTGTGCATAAAGCCAATTCTATGGTTGTGAACAAGCCAAGAATCATATTAATGTATCAGGAATAAGTACAAACCTCATGTGTCCGAAGCCGAGCTCCGGGAGGTACGGTAGCTTCTTGACCTGGATGATGGAGTCGTACAAGGAGGGTTGCAGGCCCTGGGCCACCATGTTGGCCAGGATTACAGCCACCATCATAGGGAGGATGTGGGAGATCTGGCCTGTCAGCTCAAAGCAGATAACCGCCGTTGACACTGTGTGAGTCACAGCTCCAGTCAGTGCTGCCGCTCCTGTTGGAAAAATGGGATGGGAAGATGGGAAAAAAAGAGAAATAATGATGAAGGAAGTAAGAAAATGGAAGTAAAAAATGTGCAATCAAAAGAAAACTAAACACATGGAAAGATGCAAAAGTCAGAAGAAAGGATAGGAATGGGATTATAGAGCAGGAGGAAGAGGATTGTTAAAAGGAAAAGAAAGCAAAAAGGAAAATCTAATCAGGGGGAAAATGTATAACAAAAGAAGCAGATTTAGGAAAAAAGATAAATAATGTCAGCTTTACAGACATAAGATCAAAAAGAAGCAAATGAAAGGAAATTATGTGGAAGATAATATATGGAAAAAAAAACATGGAAACTAAAATAAAAAAGAATAAATATTAAGATGTGTTGTAACTACAAGCATAAGAGGCAATATGAGAATACAGAGAAGAAGTTGAGAAGCAGAAAGCAAGAATAAAAATAAAAAATACGGGACGAAAAAGGGTTGTGGGATCAGGGGAGGAAGAGGCGAGGTGGCCTTTATGGACCAGCTGGAGAGAGACTGAGGAAAGACCACGTTTCTGGGTCAGTGGCCGAGGTGAGAACAGCAGAGCAAACCAACGGTGACATTTAACTGTCAGAGCAAAGCAACCACATGTTCTGATGGGAAGGAGGAGGTCTGGGAGGGAGAGGATGAAAATCTGGAGGAGTGGGTGTAGGGGGGGTTAGGACGATTTGGTGGAGAGGAGGGCATCTTGACATGAGTGAAGACTGGAGGGCCGGAGAGTTTGACATGAGGTTAGAAGTAGTTAGAGGAGCCAAGTGACAGCTGACAGGAAGAAGACAACCGACCACCGCTGACAATCTGAGCGAGCACAAAGCTGACAGCCTGATAGGAAGATGGAATAGGTTGTAAAGTATGCAACGCCAACCGCACATGATTTATAACCGTTGTGTTATGCAGAGGCCTTGCATGCTGGTCTATATCAGACTACATGAGAGGTACTGGTAAATGACGAGACAATTACTGGTGAAGATAAAAAAAATGAGGAAAAGATGATGAATACAACAAACAAGGGACTAACCAATGACGGCATACCCTCCAGGGATAATGCGATACAGAATGCCATCAAACACAATCCCATGAGGAAAAAGCGTGGCCATAATTTCACCCACTAGCCTGCCAAATGCAGCTCCTGCAAGAGAAAAGAAAAGCTGAAGGTTTAAATTAAAACCTGGAAAAAACATCCAGTCGCATTTTACTCCAAATATGTCAGCATTGTTAGCATTGAAATGGTAACTAAATAAATACATTTAGTTCTGCTTAATGTACAATTAAACTGCATAATAAACATCCTACATTATTTTAAAATCCTCTCATGTGCAACTGGAACCTGTGGGACTCTTTTCATTTGTTATGGATCCCTGGTGATGTGGTCTGTAAAGATGTTCATGCACCTTGCAACAGTGACAGTACAAAGGCCACACTTTGAAGTCATAAAGGAAAACGCATTCATAATTTAGTGCAGCTATATTTTTATTGGAGGTTAGTATCAGGCTGCAAAATAAAGAAAGATAAAGAAAGAACAGTGAAAAGATGAAACTACAAACAACTGGTGAGCTACAGAATTCAACACAGATTCCCTCATTACTGATCTATATGATAAACTTTATTAAATTAAATTAAATAAATCCCTTGGGAACATAATTAGTTCAAAGAATAAAAATACATTTTTATTTAGGGTTATGGTTGCAGTAATTTCTTTATTATTTTATAGCCAATACAAGTAAACACAGCTTGCAATTTCTTTTTTTAACTTGCCCTGTCCATCATCATCATAGCAGTGGATACACGGCCAAGAGGAGCTCAATGAGTATAAGGTTCCACTTAATAACCGTTTTTTCCCTTTATTTAGTCATCAATCATTTTATTAAAAATATTTCTTTATGACTGATTTTATATACCGGAGGTGACAGAAGGAAAAAAAAGGAGAAAAATTACAGAAATTGAAAGAGATTAAATTAATCTAAATAAATACACATTAAAAAGCAAAAACTGGATTTTGCTCACCAAGTATGAAGACCGGCATGAAGGCCCCGGATGGGATGGGCATGGTGGTGGCCACTGCAGACATCCAGAACTGCATGTTGGGAAAAAGATGAAGCTCATAAAACATCATGATAAATATAAGAGCAATATGCCATTTAAAAAAAAAATAAATTGGAGAAAATATTTTTACACTAATTTTTGTTTTCAGTCAGTAACATTTAAAAGATAACCCCTAATTCAGCCCAAAATCTGTTCAAATCAAACATTCAAAACAAATCAGTTCAGCAACTGAAGCAAATTTGCGCATACTGGATCCCCAACTTAAAATTAATAATTATGTAAATAAAATTTAACAATGAATTGAAATAAATCTGAATTGTTTCAAATAAGCAACACATTATATAACAAAGCAGACAGCCATGATATATATGCACAGAAAGATTTGTTTCCCAACATCACACTGCTGAACAGTTTGAGCCAAACAGCCTCTTCCATAACCAAACTCTCACATCTTACACGTTGCATACTTATCTACTCAGTTTTGAAAGCAAACTACTAAATAAATACTCAATTCTAATTTTTCTTTTCTTCCATGTAACACACGATCTTCCATTTTATTTTTAGCTTTTAAAAGGATATTGTTTTCCTAAAGATCACATTATACCAATTAGATTGCAACAAAAGAACTCTGTTGCATAGCGACAGAGGTGATGCAGTCCCCGCATCCTTGTTGAGGTCACGTCTCAATTTCTGCTTTTCAGTTGACAGAAAACACATCATCCTATTTGGCCACAGATTGATGAGTTACAGAGGTGAAGTGTGTGTGTGGGTGTGTGAGAGATGGAGACTCAATCACACTGGGTGTGCTTGAGCAAGGGGCTTAATCAACAGCTACTGCAGCGAGGTTGCAGAAGATGAAGCTGCTGTTGCATTGGAGAGCTTCCAGATTAATATGAAAGACTAAAAAAGATAAAAAAAAAGGTGCAAAGACCTCTGCCAGGTGAACAAGAACACAACTTATCTTCCATGTTTGTGTCCAAACAAGATCTACATTAATTTAAATGTAACTTCAAATGAGATTTTCTAATAACGTGCTTCATTATTGGCCACCGAGAGCTCATAAGAGATAATGACTACCTTCAAACAAGCTGTGGATTTTCAAGGTGCGTGGGTGAAAGCATCTGTGTTTTCTAAAGCGCCACATGCTGCGCTTTGTCGTTTGGATTTAAGACAAATTTTTAGAAACATGAAATTATCGTTTTTATCAGTGTGTATTACCATTCCACACATTGTCACATCATCAGTGTTTGAGAACTTAATTAGTATGGAGCAAGATAAAAACTCATTAGCACGTCTCTCACAGGGTGGTTACTGTTCTGATGACGGGAAGGACCACGCTCAATTTTATTTTCTCTTAATCATGAGTCGAAATAAATCAGGGGGAAAAACACACACACACAGCTCACAAAACTTGTCTCATGGCACAGAGTGTGTCAGTCGGGTAATGACTCACATCAGTGTCTTAAACCCTGAGAAAGATGAGGTGCAATACAGAACCAGTTCAACTGTTGCTGTTAATAACAACAATCCCGAAAAACTAGAAAATGTGGAATTAAAACATACATATGTAATCTAACTGGGCAGCATCTCAATTCTGTCACTTCAAAACAAACTCAGAAGTCTCATAAAATCCTAACATCAACGACATCAAAATTTAAGTAAGAAAATAAGAACTATGAGCCAAAAACCTGTCACCAAAGTTAGGAATTGTTGGCAATGCAATGGTTTATCGGATGAGACTAATTTCATTCATGAAAAAAAAAATAAAATGTGTGTATATATAATATATATGTGTGTGTGTGTTTGTGCATGTAAAAAAAAAAAGTTAGCAAGTCACACATACGAGAGTGTATATGGAAGAATTTGATTATTGTCAAAATATAATAATAATAATAATGGATTATATTTTACTTTTGTAAAATAAAAAGGACGTTTTCAAAGCACCCAAAGTTCTATAAACTGAATCCTTTATACAGTCACATACATTCATACTCATTCATTTACTAGCGATGCTACATTGGAGGCAAGGAGGGTGAAGTGTCTTGCACAGGGACATGACGAAAGATTGAGTGAAGGGAGCAGGACTCAAACCGCCAACCCTTAGGGTCACTGGACCACCTGCTCAACCTCCTGAGACACGTTTAACCTTTATTTGACATTGTCAGTTGCTAAATTTGTTTGTTTATTGATATTATTTTAGGTCTAATTTTCCCCTTTCTTTATCTCATATAATAGTTTTAATTGATGTTCTATATTGTCATTTACAATAAATGATTACTTTATTACAATCTGTTTTGTATAACAGATTCATTATTGAAATCATTATTTAAAGGAATAAATGGAGAAGGCAGTTTGTGCTCCAGCTATGTGTTGGATATTATTTTGTTTGGTCAATTTCACCAGTACAGTGGTTAAACTATAGAGTTTAGATCAGCAGCTCAGTTTTCTTACTTTCTGTTTATGTGACAAAGGGACAAACATAAAAAAACAAAACATTTGGAACTATGTTCTATGACATAAACCAGTTATCATCATAGTATTAAGTTGTTTCATTTTAAAATCACACGCAGGGGTCATGTTCAACCCATGTTTGGAAACTTGATGTAATAAGATGAAAACTAGTTTTGTTCAAAAAGTACAAAAGAAAAAAATGGAAATAAAGATTTGTGATAGTCAAAAAGAATATATTTAAATAATGTTTGGAATAGTCTATTGTGAAATTAATTGATTTTAAAAGAACAAAGTAAAACTCCGCCAGCATGAAATAGGGTGAGAAATGAATGCAAGTTTAGCATCATAAGGGGTGTGCATATGCTGTGTATTAAAGGGTTAATAATGCACCTTGGAACTCATTGCTGCCAGCCATGTTTATAGTAGATGTCTAAAAGGCAGTGAATTAATAAATTAACACAAATATTGAATTAATACTTCAGCTGATACCTAAACCAATTGGAATCAGAATTAGTTAGAAAACAAATCCATCTAAACACGTTGAAATGAAACGTCCTGATTGTGAAAATCTCACAAGAGAAGAGTCGCTAAGATGCAAAAACATAATAACCCAGATCATTACGATCTGCTGAACAATAGGGACGCTTACACAATGCTCTTAAATCGGAATTATTCATTCCGAATTAACTTATTCTGAATTAAATTTTTTCTTCGAGTTTACATGGAAATGTTAATTCCTAATTAAAGTTTACATGGTATCATGTTTATTCGGCTCAATTAATTCCGATTTGATGGCAGAAGTGATGCTAACCTAACCCTAACCCACATTTATAGGGTCTTACATCTTTACTCATTCTATAAGAATTCAACTTTCTGAACTGCAATCAAATCGAATAATGATGATCCTAAATCCCCTCATCCTGATGAACTACTAGAGTTAAACGGCTCGTGCATTTAACTGAAACGCGTGGTTTTTTTTTTTTTTTACTTATTTATTTTAGCTGAACTAGGATTGAAGGTCTGCTGGGTGTCGGACAGAATTGCAGTGACAAACACAGAGGAAGAGGAAATCACACGCATCTCTGAGAGACAGATCCAGAAAAGCTGACGGCAGCAGAAGCCGATGTGAAAGCTGAAAAACACAGTGGATGCACATGTTGTGAGAGGAGTTTTAACATCCAGCTGGTATCTGCTTTGGGTGAATTAAAATTTCCCAACGGGGAGCTGCTTCACTCCGCTGAGGAGCACTAGGACTTCACCAGTGCAGTGTGAGATGTCGAGTGACAGGCCTTTATATCCTGTTGATAGGATTATCTTTAAAGCACTTTTCCTAATCTGAGCCTAGACAGCACATCAAAACAGAATGATGCTAACCCTAAAAAGTCAAATGTGATTTTGTGGATTTTAAAGGGAAAATTTTAACTCTGTTCCAGTTATGTAGGAAAAATGATTAAGCTAAACTTTAAAGAAGATTCTTAATCCAAAAATAAAACATACCAAATTAAAAGGATATTACTGTGAAGATTTATGTTTAATTTAAAGCAACTTAGATTGTAAAACACTAACTGTAGTCGGATTATTGTTAAGAAATATACAGATGTTCCTTTTCGATCTGTTTCGCTGGAGGAATCCAGAGTAAAATCATAGTATTTGTGCATTCACACATTTGAGATCCTGTTTTTATTCTTTCGCCGTTTTTCATCCACTAATAACTTCAGCTAGATTCAATCGATTTCAACAAGTTTGGTAAAACGTTCAGCTCATTCAGGAGATGACTGCTTCTATTCAGATTTTTGATAACTTATATACTTTTTGAAATATTTAACTTTAAAACTTTATTTTTTGCCATTGCAATGAATAGAGGAAGCTTTTTCTAGTTCAAAAACTTGTACTCCTTTTAGATCTAATAACTTCTGCATACTTTCAGCTAAAAACACCATTGCAACTTTAAACAAGTCAGAAGGTTTTCAACTATAGATTTAACATTCAGATTTTTTTTTATCTTCTACCACATTTGAATTATGGCAGTTTTAAAATCATGAAAATCTTCAAATTCTTACTTCTGCTCTCCCACTCTAGCCCCACTCTAACTTTTCATTTTCCAAAAAAACTTCAAACAGCTTCTTATAACTTCTTCAGTTTTTGTCCTACTGAACGTCTTCTGCTCATCACTGTGAAAGAATGATGTTGATACGTCTTACGGTTTTTCTCACAGCGGTGATTAGTTTGGAGGTTAGCACTTTCAGATTTCAACTCACTCATTCTGCCCTTTGAAGTTTCTCTGACTGCCTTGATTGTCAACAGCTGCTGCTGTTGTCATGGCGACACTGTCCTGTGAATCTAGAGGAAGGATCAGCACAGCTGAAGTCCTTCATAATGCAAGCAAGCTTCTATCCATCTTTCTCTCCATCTATCTATCCATCTATCTACCCATCCAACCATCTTTCTTTCCATCTATCAATCCAACCTTATTTTTTCCATCTATCCATCTCTTTATTTTCATCCATCCATCCATCTATCCATCTATCATTCATCAATTTTTCTTTCTTCTAAACTTCTGTTTTTCCATATTTTACTTAAACAATTTTTACTATATTTGCACCTAATCTAGAGTTTCCAAGACTTCTGTTACAACCATTTTACTTATTTAATCTTTCAACTTTTTTACACAAATTGAAACACTTTTGATCTAAACATTACAAACTCAAATGACTTCAGCTTTATCATTATTTCAGCTAATGTTTCAGAAAGCACATTTAAACCCATTTCACCTTTATTATGCTCATTTCAAGTAAACCTTTCACCATTTTCACCACTTTCCAACATGAATTTGTGCTTTCATCTCTTCAGATAATAATTCACCTGGTGTTTTAAGCTTTATTTTGCATTGCAGTTTAACTGATTCTGCATGACAGCATTCACACTGCTGTTCTGGAAGAACACCAAATCTTCTACTTATTATATGTTTACAGGGGGGACCTGTAAGAGGGGACCCTGGGAGAGACCCAAGACATGCTGGGGAGATTATATCTAGCTACTGGCCTGGAAATGCCTTGGGATCCCCTGTGATTAGCTGACAGATGTGGAAGAGGAAATCTGGGATTCCCTCCTTAGGCTGCTGCCCTTGCAACCCAATCTCTGTGAAGCAGCTAAAGAGCGTACAGTAACTATAATTGTATTATTGCAAAAATATGACAGTTCTGACAATTGTAACAAAAAATAAAACTAGTCAAAACACTGTTAGAGTCTTTTGATAGGAGATTTATGAATATAGTAGCATCAACCACCTTTAATTCCTCACTTATTTTTATGGATGAGAAGAACTTTTAAAAAAAATATTTAAAAAGATTAAAAACCACCTTTGTCTCTTTTCATGCATCTTAATATCCTCTATGAATCACTTTTTCCATCAAGCTGGTATGAGATGGATTAACTGGACTAACACCATTTCATCTTACTGACGACTGGGGGAGCTTCCAGGTTTATAAGATCCACCATCTTCCACAAGCTACAGTGGACACTGTTGACTGACAACAGTTTCAATAACAAGCACTTGTGTCTTTGGTAGTGGTTCAGTCATTTTAGGTGAGTTTCTGCTGAGAGTTTTTTGGTTTCTGTGT
>JBAMHX010000019.1:21473623-21491379 GCA_037177515.1 Pseudomugil tenellus
ATAACTATATATCTATATATCTCTATATCTATATATATCTCTATCTCTATATCTATATATATCTCTATATCTCTATATCTATATAGATATCTATATCTCTATCTATATCTATTTATCTCTATCTCTATATCTATATATATATCTATATCTATATATAGTGCAATGTTCTGCTGGAAAAATTATATGCTTTATCTGTGACACAAGACTATAAAACATAATTTTAAAGTGCAGAAAATGCTTCAACAAAATAAGTACAATGTATTTTATAAAATTATTGTACCCTTCAATTTCCTGAAAGCTTATGGTAAACTAGATGGAAAGAGACCTGGCCCCCATCTCATTGTGTTGTGTTATCAGTCATAGACCTCACACTTAATGTCACCACTATCCCAACTTAGTTCAACCACAAATAAAAAACATTAGTAGTTCATTACCATCTACTCTGAAAGAACTGGTGAAAAGCATCTGCCAAAAGGCTGGATGGAAATTCAAAAAGACTTTCACTGGGTCTCAGTTTCTAAGATTCTTTCTCAACTCTTTCTGTCCTCAACACTTCCAACTCTTGTGGTGTGGCCTTGTTTCATAAAGTTCATTTTGAAAAGAACTTTAACTTTAAGACTTTAGTCCAAAATCTAAAAGGAGGAAAAGTGTGCTTTTGGTTGCATTCCAATATCCTAAATGCAAAACTTTATGTCTGTAACCTAAAGTTCAGTCAGTGTGTATATACAAGCATTTATATGGGACTAAGCTGTGGGGCTGTGTTACAAAAAAGATGAGAAATCGGTTCTGAATCGATTCACATATCAATTCCTAAAGATCAATCCATAAGTCTAAAGATTGATTTATTTACTACATTTCCCATAGTGAACTTTGACTTTTCATTCACGCATGCACGCTGTGTGTGAAGAAATGAAAACAATTAACACGGCGTCAGAAAGTAGCACTGTTAGCCAAGTATGGGTTTTGAAAACGCCCAAAACATTTAAGGTTGCAAAATGTAACAATTTTGGGTTCAGAAAGCATCAACAGAACAATGAGGTTGATGGAAGCAAGGTGATTTGCAAGACATGCCAATCCTGAGAAACCTCCTTTTGTGACATCACCAAGATATCATATCCAAGTTGTTCGCAACAGGTAACACAAACTTTACACCGACCAGCCGATGCTGCACGTTCTCTCAAATAACTGAGGCAATTGCAGACTTCGTCCAAGGATAAGCGCCCATATTTCAGGTTATGTTCTGCCTGTTAGGAATAATACGACAACACAAGTTGTGTAGAAACTTCAGGCGTTAGTCATCATTTTTATGACTTGCCCTGACTGCCGCTTTGACTAGAATGACAACACAGTCAAAATCTCAGCATCCGATGTTTCCTGTTTCAAAATAAAGGTTCTGTTTAAGGTATTTAACCAAAACATTACATTCTATTGTTGAAAACAACGGCTTCAGGTGGCTAATGAAGGCTGCAGAACTGCAATGTTATAGTGTCTTTATTCCTAATATGTACCAGATGGTAAAAGAAAATGTAAAAATTAACCTTCAGTCAGCAAAGAAGGTGGGCATTTTAAGTGATACCTGATGGATATATGTGGCTACAGAATTTTTCATTAGTGTGACAATACACTAGATAGAATAGGACATGAATCTCCACATATGTAATAGAAACCAAATAAGTCCAAATTTTTAACTTCTGACATTTCATAATTTTGTTTAATATCAATACAATACCAATATTAATATGTTTCATAACTAATATATATATATATATATATATATATAAACACTGAACAAAATCCTTATCTGATCAGAACAGATCGGATTGAATTGTGAAAATCTATTCTAAATGCTTAGAATCTAAATTGAATTGATTCTTGAAATCCGAATCAATGCCCATCCCTACCACAAACAACCTTGCACACACAAACTCACTCCTATGGACAATTTAGTGTCTCCAATTAGCCTATCCCCAAGGTACACATCTTTGGACTGTGGGAGGAAGCCGGAGTACCCAGATAGAAGCCACGCTAACACGAGGAGAACATGCAAAGTCCACACAGAAATGCCACTGCCCGAGACAACTGCGCCACCATGCAGCCCGGACATTCCCAAATCCTCCAATGACATGTACATTTACTGTGTTGGAAAAAAGCAAACCATAGGTGATTTAACATGGGGACATGATAGATTCGGCATCAATTCATAAATGTCCATTTGATTTTTATCTCTGTTAACCAAACAGCTAACAGAATGCAAAAGCAGAACTTTTGAAAGTTAGAAAGATTTCCAATCAGAAGTCCGATGATTGGATAATTCACATTACACCTTGGCTAAAACATTACATAAGTAAGAAACCACATTACATGTTACCAGCTGAGGATGTGGAAGAATAAAAAACAAACAGTTGCTTTTATAGGGTGAACATCTTTACGGTTTTAAAAAAATGCTAAAGCAACAAATGAGAATCTGATTTGTTGTGTTTTCAGTCATTATCAATGTTTGAATTTACATTTCATCTGTGCATTTCAAAATCAAATATGCAAATTCAGCTAGACTACAGGAGTAAACATGGAAGACATCCATCACACATTGGCTAGTTTTTGTATAATAGTAGCAATTTCATATCAGTGAAATCTTTCAGAAACAATTAAAATCAAATGGAAAAAAAGAGCAAAAATAAAAGATTTTGTAGTTGCTGAACTCTCCTTTGGCCATTTTTATTTCGCCCCAAACACACAGGCAGACCAGGTTCAAACCCACCAATGTTTTCAGCTACATTTCAATAATTTTCACTTTACATTATTTTAAGTTTTTATATTTCTTTAATCTTGAATTGATTATTTTAATCTTGTTTTTATTATTTCCTTTTGTTTTAATGTTTCTGTAAAGTCTTTTATATCACCCTGTTGTTGAATTGTACTCTACAGATTAATTCTCTGTCTCCTTATCTGCATGCTGAACAATAAGGACACTAGAACACACACAATGTTAAACATAATACAAAAACACTTGCATATGAAACGCGCACTTTTCACAAACAACATATCACACACATTGTATGTTCCCCTCTTGACATGAATTATTGTTCATTTCATTATTGATAACATCATGATGGCGTCCTAACTGATTTTATGACTTGTTGACTTCAACAGTCACCAAAGATGCTCATACCAGCTATTCACCCCGGATGGGTTGGTCGTCAATCAGATTTAAACTTTGGAAATTAAAACAGCTGTTCATTAACTTTCCAGCCTGGAAAAATGGACCTATAATGCTGCCTCAAGAGTTTATGTTGTCACAAATAAGATGCTTCCACATCGCCGCACCATGACCCCCTTTCTAAATGAGTGAAACTCAACTCTGCACTAACTCATAGTTCGTTACCCTCTCCCATCATTGCTGCAGTCTCTTATTCATTTCTTTTCATTCCTCTGTGTAAGTGCCAGTGAAACACTACTCTGGGCTAAACTTAGTAGCAGTGCGATTCAATATTGCCCATTACAGTTCTCACACCTCTCGTCTTCCCCATCAGGGTACATTTCAGAGCTTCATCATACTCCTCCTCAGTTTCTTCTATGTCTCATTTTATTTCCTTTTACTTTTTACGTCCCACCTGATGTCATCTGATCCGTCAAGAACATGCAAGCAGGAGGCAGAAACTGATAAAAACATATCCGATGTCTGAATTATTATTTCTATTCATAATTTAGTGTTTTATTTTCAAAGCTAAAGAAATATGATTGAACAAATCTATGAAATTCCCCCCCAAAATGTATATTTCTGGCCAAAATAAACTTTTTTTTTTTTAGATTGTAGCTCCACAAAAATCCAATCCAATAGTCAATAGAGTATGACAAAAAATATTAAAAGAGAAACACTTTAGGTCAATATGGTACTTTTTTACCATGAAATTAACATGAAACACTCCCAAAGTCTGTTTCTCATGATAAATAAATAACTTAATTTATAGACTCAGAAATGATATCTTTAACAGTGCAAATGAGCCATTACCTAATATGAAGTCCAATATTGACCTAAGAACTGTTCTCTCATCAAATGAACTCCAGCTCTAATAAGTCACATCTACAAGACATAAGACAAGACTGTTTTCTCTTTGTCATGTTTTCTCATGACAAAGAGAAAACACATACCTTCTTCTGTTAATATGACCAAAACCTGAGAGGTGAAGTTGTGAGGGGATTTGAAAAAATGAATTATTTAACTTATTATCCTTTAAGCTGGATTAAAATGTAAAACTTTTTCATCCAGCGTAGGGGATCACTTGACAGCGGTATTTTGCTTTATGGCACCCTGTAGCCCAACAGCAACTGGGTATCAACACACTGACCGTTTTCAACCATGGCCGACACAGCAAAGAAACCAAGGAGGACATGATCAAAGAAAGAGAGGAAACAACAAATAGGAACAAAGAAAGCGAGAGAAGGAAAAAAAACAAACAAGAATCAATATTAAACTGACTTTTACAGCCTGAAGAGTGCTCAGAGAAGAGACAGGAAGATGGATACTGGATCCATCCTTTAAGGCAACAAAGTGGGGAAATCTGATAAAAGTTCAGCAGCATTGTTTTAAGCAAACAAGGCCTATGCCATAAGAAGTGACAGCTAGGGGTATATCCCCGAACGCCCCCAATCCTCCTATTCCCCAATCCTTAACAATGTAAAGCCGCACATGTTCAGTCACAAAGCTCCATCTGGTGTCAAAACCAGTTAGTATGACATCAGGACAGGATGCATCCTGGGGCCATAACCTTTTTATTACACTTGATTTGAGGTCAATGAGAGAAATAGTTCCAGAGATATAGCCAAAAATATGACTTTGTGCATAAATCACCACCTGGTGGGGAAACTATAAATCCCAAAATTGTGAAATTGAACACAGGTCATTCCCTTGGGAACCTAAACAAGTATACCGAGTATTAAAGTCCAATTCTAAAAATTTAATTACTACGCTCACACAAATGATATTCTGCTGTTGCGGTCGGGGCAAAACCATAATATCACAGACACTCGGGGATATAAACATTATGACCCAATTCTTGGCTTCAAACAGCCTAATAAACGTGATAGATCTAGAAAAATCCACCAAAACTTTCCGATTTCTCAGCCTCAAAAGCACAAGGTAGAGGTTCCTAAAATGAAAAAGAATAAACCCCCCAGCTTTAATTGTAAAGGACTAACCATGCTTAGAACATGGTTAGCAATATTATTTTGAGAATAAAAAATTAGGACCGTTTTGAATATTCTGATAAGATGTACAACTGCAGGCGTCAGAGAAAAACAAGGCCCTCTGAACTCCACATAACTCTGTACATAGCTACATGTGTATGAATGAATGTGAGCACGTGCCATCATAAGCTTTCATTTGAAGTCAAACCTATGTATATGAAGGTCTTCTAAAATAGAGAAGGGTTTAACTCCATACATTCTCCACATGACTTCCGAGTCTCCAACCACGTGGTTGGGCTTTTCAGCCGATTGGAGTCAGGGTGGGAATATTATTGTCTTTATGTCAAAGGAAAGGAAATAAAGAAAAGTTAATCAGAGCTCTGTAAAGCCCCTGCCATGAGTCACAGTATAAACAAAAAGGGTTACCACAGTTCACAGACCTTTCGAAAGCACACTCCCAGGTTTGATGGCTTGAGACTTGCAGCATAACCCACTGCTATAAGATTTCAACAGCTATTAAATTCTATAGGTGTTCATGATCACCAGCCTTTACATTCCAGCTTATCAACACCACCGAGCCTGTGCCGCTGAATGCATTAGTCTTTAAAGGTATTGAAGTGAGTATACGTTTAAAACAAATGTATATTATTTTCTATTGTGCAACTGATTTACAATGCTGCCAATATGGATCAATAGAACTGCAGTGAGAGCCCAAACTGCTGTCAAAACAAAACGTTGGCTTTAAAAAAAGAAGAAACAAAAAAAAAAAAAAAAAAAAAAAACAAGGCGGAACATTGTCTGGTTATGTATCCCTTCCATCTAAAACACATATGGACACAAAACACTTATTATTATATCCCGGTAGGAGGATGTAATGGTTTCATCACGGCCACTACCACTGGATATCCTTCGTGTGAGCACAATAACTCATACTCAGTATACCTGTTAACATCCCCAAAGTGGATGACCTGTATCATCATAAGTCACAACAAAACTCATCCATATTGTCAATTTCTTCATTTATGGTGAGAATAGGCACCACTAAAGATGTGTTTCTGCAAACATCCTGAACACACACATTTAGACACACTGAACTTAAAACACAAAATCAGCAATGCAAGAAACATGAACACATGCACATTCAGCTGATATACACGGATAAGCATGTTAGAACGCTGTGTAGATATCCTCTCTCTCTCACACACATACACACACACACACAGGGAAACTGTAACACACAAGTCACAGGAGTCATTCCTAAGTGTTAAGCCTGAACGAGGCTTAAGAAGCAAGACACAGAAAGGCTAGCAAACAGGTGGTGGCAATGAAAGCAGGAAACAGCAAGACAGTGTCAAAATGTGTCATGTATGCGTGTGTGTGTGCGCGTGCGTGCACGTGTATACGTGCATGCCAAGATCAGCGGTGAAGGAGCAGTGTCTCGGCACCTGTTGCTTGACCGTGCACATGACCCCGATGTTTCACATGAGGTAACTGCAGCTCTCACACACCACACATTTTTCTCTCTCACAGATATCCAAACTTTGGGTTTGACAAACACCATCCATGCAAGTGCAGTCGCCACCGGAGATACAGGTGCGTCATGACAGAGAAGTGATTCAGGCAACGACGGCATGGACACGACGGAGACATGAATGCGGCAGATGGAGGTTGGCAAACATATAGATGTAGAAAGATGGAGTGAGAGAAAAAAAGATGAGCGAGAGAAACAAAGCAGTAACACTGACCAGAGTTTGCTTGTATCTCAGAGCCTTCCTTTCCGACGCATCTGCGGCCATTGACACACTCTCTCTGACCCAAAAATAAACCCAGCCGCTCAACGGGTGTCTCAGCTTTACCAGGACCGCTCTGGACACTCTTTCACACACATACAGACACAAAAAAGGCATGGAACCCCCCTCCCCACACACACACACACACACACACACTCATGTCATGCGTGTGAACTGGTTCCAGCTGTAGTTACTGTAAGTTGGGAATCCCACAATAGAGTGACCAGATGACCCTGTTCTCTGGGTCACAGTCCATTTCTGAAGGGCTTTCCCAGCTTGGAGCTCCCTTTGTCTACAGGGTGTAACCTCGCCAACTCTAAACTTTTCAATTTGCTTACCTTTAGACTCTCACACCATCCTGAAAAAATCTGACAACAAATAAAAAGGAAACAAAAAAGATAAACCAGTTAAATGGAATCGTTTTTCTGCAGGAAAAAAATCTGGTAAATATCACATCATGGTAAAGAATCTGTTTCTTCCACATGACACTTCAGACATCTGAACCATCAGATTTCATATTGAGGTGAATTACCTCAATAAAAATGATAATTTGATAGTGACAGTAAAGACACAAAAAAATCACTTTGCTAAGAATTAAATATTTGTTTCAAAAACACAATATAAAAATGATTTATGATTATCACAAAGCTATTATAAGATCAATGATCAGGGCAACTTGTGACAAAAGACTTGTGGTTTTAGGATTTCATAAAGCAATTTTTGCTACAATGTCAGTTTTATGGACTCATCTGTCAGCTGCACATCTGTGCTGCTTCACCAAATCAAATTTAATTACATAATATTGTATCAGTCCCATATACTGACTTAACTGTTACGTCTACTGTGAAAAAGGATCAGTCATTAGATATGATTAAAAAAGGCATCATGTAAAATTTATTGTTTTCGGAGAAATTACTCAATGTACCATTCTTGCACTGGAGCAAATAAGCCTCTGACTGAACACAGTTCATTATTTGAGGGTTGTCCACAATTCTTTTCATTTAAAAATATTTTTATTTTCATTTCCTGATTAGGCAGAAGCTGAAGATCATAAAAGATAAAGGACTAACACTTTTTTTTTTTTTTTTTTGGAAAAAGTGAAAAACAGTCTAATTTCAATACAAACACTAAATAGAAAAAGAAAGATGTTTTTGTCACTGTTTTTTTCCTTAGTAAAGTTATGGAGATCAAAATTAAAAACAGCAGGAAACTACTGGGTGAATTGAGACGATCAGTACTGATTAAACAAAATCTGCCCTAGCAGATTAGTTTTACATTTTTTAAAAGCTAAAAAACAAACACCAAACAAGCACAGGCTGCTGTGAAGATGAAAATATTTCACATACAGTGTATTAAACCAACATGCCGACAGCGGTGAAACATTCCTAATGCCTTTCAGTATCTGTGGGTGTGTCAACAGATTGCATAAAAGGAAAGAAAGTGGATAGAATGGAGGAGGATGGAGGTGGACCAGCAGATGACACCAGGTGAAAAGTCATGATTACTCAGCATTAATACTGCCCGTACCACCGTCAGGATTAACACCTTTTAGCTCAGACAAAACTTAAATATTCCAATGCAAAAAAAAAAAAAAAAACAAAACAAAACAAAAAAAACATACTGAAATATGTCTGCACCATTTAATTCTATAGGTTGGATAAAAATAAAAACATGAAGGATCAATACGATTAAACCGGTATTTATACTGAACTCCTACTCAGATTTCAGACCATATTTTTTAGTCTTTATAAACAATTTACAACATCTGGTGCAGATATCAGCTCGAGTCATTAAAGTACACATTAGAGTAGCCATTTTTATCACACTTCCTCTCAGACGTCATATCCATAAATCTTAAATGATGGGAAAAAAAACTCAAAATGCTTTAAAACATTTTCTATTGTCAGTGTATATGACAAAGAAAATAAAATCGATTTTAATAAGTTGTTATATCATGTTAATCTGTAAAAAATAAAAAATAGCCCTGTAGTTTTTTTCTACATACATGTCCCAGATTTTCCCCCTGCTGTCAAACTGATGAGTAAAAATTTCTGAAAGCCTGCCTGCTAGCGCATGAACGGTGCAGGCAACATGTTAAACACCAGGTGAGCGCAGGTGTGTGTAGGTGTTAAGAGTGACATGGAAAAAGTGTTGGGTTGGGGGGTGTGGCAAACCTGTGAGCTAGAGACAAGAGGAACAAGTGAGGGAAGCCAGTAACAGCAGAACAGAATCAGCATATCTAACATCACTCACACCTCAGCAGAAATGTCTCTCACCGTCGTTTGCACTGAAAATACTGGACCAACTAAGTAAACATGAAAACTGAAAGGGAGGCTTGGATTATTTCTATCAGTTCACTGCTTGGAAAGCTGACATTTGGAGAACGCAGTTGGACACCTGAAGAGTCCCTGAGAACCAGCAAGGTAAGATGTAAATATGGTGGTTCAACCACTGAAACTCAAAATTTTATTCAGGTTTGACAAAAGCATAGTTCAAACATGTTTCTGGAGCTGCCAGTAAGCTGATGTGCAATAAAAACAACCTTCTTTACTATTTGCGGCATCAACATGGACATTCTTACAAATAAACTCACGGTGTTTTGAAGCATAGGTATCCATGATTATTTACAGATACGTCTGAGTGTGCGCGTCAGAATACGCTCACTGTGTGTGATTGTGTGTGTGCTGATGTTAGGTTGTGAAATACATGAGTGTCAAAGACAATGCAGACAAACTGGTTGGGTGACACAGATAGAAGCGAAATGGCAAACGACAGCGTCTGCGTGTCGCTGAGTGTGTGTGCTCAGCCTTCAGAAATGCTTCTTACATACCAATGTTGCTTTGTAAGGATGTGTGTTCATGTACAGTAGGCGTACACTCAATGAGGATGATACGACATTATGAACGCCACCTGAAATTAACACGTTATACCTTCGTATACCTGTATATTTGCATGCTGAACATCTTTTCTCTGAAATGACATCACTGTGGAAACTTTACCTCAAGTTACAGATACGACTACACTTAGTGAAACGTCTTGAACGGTAAAGGAACAAGGTAGGCACGCAAACTATTTGATGATCTGACAGTAAAATGTCCCCTGTGGAAGGATCATTGATTTAAAATGATCAAAGAAAATCTATATAACCTAATAGCTCACTAACAAACTCAGACAAATGTTACATGTTAATATTGTTGAGTTTGACTTAAACTTACTCATTCACAGCCGAAAAACACTTTCCTCTTACCCCCCAGCTTTATTTGCAAAGCATATCAGACACGCGGTGGGGGATATACAAGCCAGTACCTGGGGAAATAAATGTGTGTAACATCCTGAAAGAAGTGTGCGTGTTTACGACCACAGAATTATTTCCGTTCTGACTGTAGTATCTGAATTAAAGGCTAGTTTTGTTGCGTATACCTGTGTGAGAAGAAAAAAAAACAACTATTTACATACACAGACATTGAAAAACTCCCACTTCCCCCTCACCTCTGCTGCAAGTTTGTGTTTTCCAGATTTGGATGCATTTTATTTCCTCCACTGTGTAAGGCTTTACACCCACAGTTACTCAGATTGCTATGAGGGAACACAGACATGTACAATAGCAACTGAAATGCATTTCACACCTTATGAGAAATGCTCTCATGTTAAACATGTCCAGTGTGTAACTGGGAGATCTGAGACATTAAACGAGCTGCTGAATGACTGGTTTCACTTTCAAGGCTTTGCTAGATTTTGGGTCACTGCTGAGTGGTGGTTATCATGATCTCTACTCATCTATGTAACTGAGACCTCTGGAAAACAAGTCTTCCAGCACTTTTTTCTTTTATCTGTAATACGATTCTAGATTCCATACTGTGTAGTGGAGTTATTGAGAGGTAGTTACTGCATGTCTAAGCTTTGAGCATTAAAAAGGCTGCTGAGCAGATGAAAGAATGATCTGTCCTTGTAGCTGATAGCAATGCTAAAACAACTGTGTCCTCTCTTCCTCCGCAGCATGACATCCAACTCCACATCCGATACTCTGTGTAAAGCAGACGACAGACTCTGCAGTAAGGACACAAAATCTACTCCTCTCTCATCTTCATCATTTCCTTCCCAATCTCTACTCTACAAACCTCCTTTTAAAGCTCTCGTTTGACCTCTTATTTCAAATTTCCTCAGCAAATGTCCTGTTTTCTGTCAGCTAATATTAAACATGCAGATCTCAGTCTCTGGTGACTCGTGTTACATCTTCCGTACAAAGTAAATTTTTTACAGTGGGGAACTCTAAAGTACTCCCAAATTGTATTTTGCCAACTTGCTCTTATAGTAGATCTGGAATTGTCAGGGTGAGTTTAACTTGCATATCTAAAAAGAAGCTGGTGTGAACTCATAACTTAATGTACTGGAACTAACTTTTATCACGCATGATTTAACTTATCTATGATATTTACACACACACACACTGGTTCTGGTCTATCTTTTAAGATAGACCAGAACCAGGCTGTTGATGAACTGGCTCTTGGAAGCTCACACTGACGTGCCAAGTTGCATGAGTGACTACCCTTAAATGTAAGCAAGAGCTACCGGTGTCTGAGTCTATTTTAAGTTTTTCAATGAACAGTATCAGTTGATAAAATCAGGTACATTTGAAGATCAAACCAGTCTCATAACTCAACTGGTCCACAGTGAAACTTGTTATTTAGATTTGTCCTACTGTGTTTCCACCACAGGCACAGCTCAAATTTCCACTTGTCATCTATTTCTGAGTGCAGACAGTTCTATACACGTTCCCACATGATGACATCCACCTTTCATGTCTAACTAGTGGCCATAAAAACTGAAGGACAATTTATAGGCTTAAAAA
Source organism: Pseudomugil tenellus (assembly GCA_037177515.1). NCBI lineage: Eukaryota > Metazoa > Chordata > Actinopteri > Atheriniformes > Pseudomugilidae > Pseudomugil > Pseudomugil tenellus. Next base: position 21,485,447 of record JBAMHX010000019.1, read on the forward strand.
TGGTTTGAGACATTATCTCTTTCCTTTCCTTCAACTTACAGCTCCTTTTATTTCAACTACTCCAGAATTAGATACTATCTGTATATGTAATTCATGTGTCGGAAGATTTGTTGTTATTCAGTTATGAAAATCTATACACCTGCAGATTCATGAGCTTTTAAAGATTTTTAAGCAGCTGAACCTGAACTGGTTACATCCTACTGGTATTTAGGCATTCCCACTGATCCAAATCTGTCCTAGAAACACTAAAAAGTCAAATCAGGTTCATTCTTCTGGTTTTTCTCCTTCACAAGAGAATGTTTCATAGCAGCTACTTTATTACCGCTTCTGGATTATAATGATCTACTGTTTTAATGCCTATGATTAACAAGGCCTATGCCGTTGGAAGTGACAGCTAGGGGTATAAAACGCCCCCACTCCTCCAATTCCCCAATCCTTGAATAAAATAACATAAAGACGCACATGTTAGTCACAAAGCTCCACCTAGTGTGGAAACTTTGAACCAGCCCGGTATGGCGTAAGGATAGGTCATGGCCTTTTATTTGCATTTGATTTGAGGTCAAAGATAGAAATAGTTCCAGAGGTATAGCCAAAAATCTGATTCTTCGTGAATAAAGTGCCATCTGGTGGGGAAACCATAAATCTGATAATCTTGAAATCGATACAGATCGTCCTCTTGGGGACCTAAACAGGTATATTGAGTAACAAAATCCGATTGTAAATAGTTCCAGAGATACAGGGGGAAAAAATCTGATTTTGTGCATAAAGTGCATAAAGTGCCACCTAGTGAGGAAACCATAAATCTGCTGAGAGCAGGTTGTCCCTTTGGTGACATAAACATGCACACCGAGTATTAAATTCTAATTGTGAAAACTGTTCCGAGTTATCATGCTCACACGAAGTTTATCCGCCGGCGGCGGATGCAGCAGCGGTCGTGATGAAACCATTATATCCAACACATTTTTAAATGTTGTGCTCTTTGCAGGTGGAATATATTACACACTGATTTGACAATAACAAAAACATTTCTGTGAGGAAGTTTAAGTTGGTTATAAGTGCTGAAGGCAAATCTTTTGGTCAATGTTATCTCTTTTGAACGTCTGAATAATTAATCTCAAAGGGTATTTCATGTACTTTGTTGTCTGGTACCGGTTTTAAGGTATTTTGTGAACTTGTGATGGTGTTCTCTTCTCCACCAGATTCATTGTTGGAAAAAAAGTTTCTCATTCAATTGAGGATTGATCTTGTTAAATAAAAGCAGAACGGAAAAACACTCCCAAATATGAACTTTCTGGAGTGACTCTGCTGGTATGTGTTATTAAAAGTTAAAAGGCATAAAGCTTTCAAAAATTATTTTAACCATCTGTACTCTAAGGTACAAAATGTTTCTTTTTATGTAACCTTTTAGCTGTCAGTTACAATGACTAGGATGAGTACAATGACTTGGCAAAACTCAGCCCTCCTCATCATGTCACCATAATCCTGTGATGTGCAATCACGAAGCAGGACATACTGAAACCGGAGTGATGCTGGATTCATTTTCGGTAAACAACCACTCAGACCATTTTCACGTTTTAGCTTTTGCATCATTACTAAATGTGTTCTGTGTACCATTCATCTTTTCAGATCTCATGTCTTCCCATAATCCAACCAGAAAGCAGTTATATTCTCAGGAATTATGACCCCAAGTTTGGTTATTTCGGTACAAATCTTAATTTTTGTTTACATCCACTTAAAAATATTCTTACATCCAATGCAAGGCTTTCAAACTCAAGTCTGACACACAGCAGAACCAATAAACAAAGAATAAAGCTATATTTAGTCATAGTCACTTAAACATTCCTAAATGAAAGCCATAAAAAATATCTTCCTGCTTTGCTTCTACAAGACCAGACTTCTACAGGATGTTCCACCCTATCAGCTGTTCTTATTAACTCTTTCAGTCTGTTCAGGATTTCATTTATCTTTTAAATGTAATCAATAGGAAAGGCAGGAAGTCCCTAGCTTAAAAAAAAAAAAAACAAAACCTTTCGAGACTTTGAGGAACGGCATTCCTGAAAGTTCAGGCCAAGCCTTTAATGAGCATGTCAGAAAAAGCTTTATGTCAAGACACAAAAGTCACCACTCCTAAAAATGCCCCACAACCAGAACGTGGTGTTTACACACACCAGTTTGCATGCCTGCCTCTCCTTAGGTGGTTTCTGCAACAACACAATAATTCACACAAACAGTAAAAAGCCAACATAAAAGATTATGTCTAAATAATACAATCTTCAAATGGAAAGGTGTGTAGTGTTGTAGGTGGACCAGATATACACACACATACTTTATGGTTGTGTAGTTGTTGCATAAATCACAGTTGGCATATAAAACAGAATAAACTTGAAGGCCACAATGATTGACATGCACATCATCTGAATGACAATTCAAGGCTTATCCTGGTTCATAATACAAGCTAATTCTGCTTCATGAAGCCTAATTGTGTTAACAATTCAGCGGGAGAGTTGTTTAATTATCAGCCAAGTACGGCAGTAGCCATGAGAGACACGCTGGGATATTTCAGAACTGGATCTGATGTCATCAAGGTTTTCATCCCTGTTCATCAAGACTAACAGTCCAAATGTCCACATTGTGCCTTATACAATGGTCATATATTACATTTAATTCTTAACTGGGTTTCTGTAGTGATACCTGTGGGTTTGATCAGTATTTAAACTTGTTGTAGTTTTAATTGTTCATCCAACTACAGGTGCTCATATGTCCAGAGGAAAAAAATAGTGCAGTCACAATGTATCCTGAAAAGTAGTGGGAGTGGATGGTCAGTACTAGACGGGTCAAAATAGACCACAATGCATTGGGAGAGAAAACAGCGCAAGTGACACAAACATAACAGGTTAAACATTTTTAAAATGTGTTTTTTTGTTACCCATTTTTTATTAAATATATAAACAACAAAGAAACAAAATACAACCAAAAGAAATAAAGTATTTTCAAACGAGTTTGGATTGGATTTGGAATTAAATATTCATGTGTGGTTGCCATGGTGACGGTCAGCAGTCATGTGTGTTCTAAGATAAGGAAGAAATAGTCCGCTTCATGTCCAAACCACCAACAGAATGAGGAGACGGTAGAAGACCTATTTATGACACATTACTCACCCATATCTCGTCTCCCTGCTCGTGGTGGCCTCAGTAAGCGTTCCTCACGTTAATATGTAAACCAGTGGGAAACACAGACAACCATGTGCATTAAAAACTATGAAGTCTCTAAAAATCAATTTGTTAATTTGATGGATTTTTTATGATTTAAGCTGAAAAAACAAAACAAAAATGGTCTTGTTTAATTATACAAGACTCGTATTTGTAGTTGCTTTAAACATTCCATATGTAAATTCAGTTTTCTAGGTTCCCTTTGCTATGAGGAAGATAAGAATCTCCCACGGGGAAGTATTTCAGGCTGAACCTGTTGGTTTAACAATTAAAATGACAAGTTTAAATTCAGATCAAACCCACAGATATCACTACCAACATAAAAGATTATGACTAAATAATACAATATGCAACTAGAAAGGTGTGTAGTGTTGTACTACTTTATGGTTGTGTAGTTGTTGCATAAATAACAGTTGGCACTGAAAACAAAAACTTAAAGGCCACAATGATGGACATGCACATAATCAAAGTACACTGGTTGTATTAATCATCTGAATGACAATGCGAGGCTTATCCTGGTTCATAATACAAGCAAATTCTTCTTCATGAAGCCTAATTGTGTTAATTCAGTTAATTAATTCAGTTGTTAATTAATGTCAACTGTCCTGACATTTCATAGTTTCATAAAAGATAACAGCTCACACCAGAAGAATTTTCCTAAATGAACCACCTTTAACTGCACATACAGGAGGAAAAAGTAAAAATATCTTTAGGTTTTCTGTTGACATGCTCTCCAATTTACTCTACAATGAAGTATTCTTAGAAACTCCCTAGTGAGAACATTGACACCTGGATACCCGATGCCAGTCTTTGCCAAACTGCACTCATGTCTGGCTATATGCAGTAACCACACGTCAACACCAGTGAAAAATGAATGATGATGTATTATAGACAGATCATCATGTCATCGTGAGACAACCTTTTCAACAGTCTGACTGTCAAAGTGTCACAAGCTACTCTGAGACTGAACCTGCTCAACCCTGATAAAGAAAGACTATATCTCTGACAGACGTTTGCTTAAATTAAACATTTCTACTTGAGGAGAATCCTTATAAATGGAAAAAAAAAGTTTAAATTCCCCAGATTGCAATTGGATCTGAAATTTACTAACTCAATTGTGTGTCTCTCTTCAAGTAACACGGGAATATCAGCTGGAAGTGATCATTGTCCCTGCACTGCTCCTCGTGGCAACCTCGATCACCTTAGTGGTCATCTTTATCTTGCTGTATTGCCATAAGAAGAAGCAGATGCAAGTCAAACACAACCACAAATCAACACAAAGACATGCCAATACACACCACCACAGAGATGCCCACGACCACCACCATCACAGAGATGCCCACGACCACCACCATCATCACAGGGATGCCCACCACCCCAGACATGCCCAAAACAACCACCACCCCAGACATCACCTACATGGCATAGATGGTAAGCAAGCACTCAATAAGTGTGTTCTATCAAAACATTTGCTCTTATTTGACTACATATATTGTGCAGATATACTTGTATCTCTTTTCTCTCCAATGTGTTTTGTGTCTTTTCATTCCCCATCAGCACCCCCTGGGATTAATCCACTGGAACATGAAGAAGTGCCAATGCAAGTACAACACACTCAGGAAAATGTGAAACCAGGTCAGACTGCAGTACCACAGGTGTCCAGAGAGAGGCATCATGGAGCCTTTGGTCAGGTCACTGAATTGCAGCATTCTTACACCACCAAACCGAATGACACAGTAAAGCTGTACCGAGGCCGCATGGACAACAAGAACGTCATCCTGAGGGTGCTGAAAGGTGATCCACTTACTGCATGTCCAAGACAGACGCACAAAGAAAAGGTTTCATTTCTCCGAGCATAAGCAGCAAAACAGCTCTGTTTTATAACCGATTTTCTTCTCCAGACACAGCAACCAGCAGTGAAAAACAGCACTTTTTGGGGTTTGCTTCCTTCTTGTCAGAACTGGGGACACACCCCTTCATCCCTTTGCTTCTGGGTGTGGTTTCAGTGCAGCCACCTTTAAGTATTGTGGTGGAGGAGTTACAACATGGAGACCTGCTGGGATTCCTTTGGAAATGCAGACAGGTACAGCGATGCTATGTCTAATATCTAATACCTATTTTTAGAAGAGAATATTCATGCTGCATGTTACAGGTTCATACTACCAGAATGACCCTTTTTCTGTGGAAAATATCTGAGGCGATTTCCCAAAAGGGAGTATGAAAGAAAAGGTGGTGGAAGACAAAACTGAATGTTTCTAATGGTTGTTATGAAGCAGAATGTCATTTTGCTTTAAGAAAAGATTGCATATCTTTTCCTTCTTCCTCCCTGTGTTTTACTGAAGGATAACTCCGGCTATGACATGACGGAGAAAATGATCTTCACCATGGCGGGACAAATTGCTTCTGCTTTGGTTAGTAAAACAGCTTTCTGGTTATTCAGCTTTTTATGACAATCAGACTGTAGAGATTATTCTGTCACTCTGCTCATCTGTATTTAAAAATCTTTATTATTTGAATGCAAAGCTTGAAATTAATTTGAGTCAACATTCAGCTTGATAGTTCAGCAATACCAACGTTTCCTATTCGGGCTGAGGTTATTTCCATAACATTCACACCTATATATATATATCTAATATACCTATATCTAATATACATATATACATATATATGTATACATATATATACATATATATGTATACATATATATACATATATATGTATACA
>JBAMHX010000019.1:21499648-21510827 GCA_037177515.1 Pseudomugil tenellus
GCAGCATTTCAAATCAATCCAAGTTTGAAGAAAACCAGTCTGTTTTTGTGAAACAAGACTGACAAATGACCAAGTTTAAGCTTCTGCTCACTTGTTTTAAGACACTGCAAGAGAAGCAAGTGTTGAGGTGGAGATATTATAAATGATTTATATCTCTCCTTCCTGTTGCACCAAATCCCAGCGGTGCTCTCACAGACCGACGTCTGGTGGCTGTGGAGTACAGCGACCGCACTGGCACTTGGAGATCCTGCCGGAAGCATCCATCAGACGGGGACATTGTGCTGGTAAACAGGTGGACATGGTCAGTTCTTTTGGTGCCAAGCAGAGCAATAATCCCTACAAGCCTGAAGCGTTGAGTAAAGGCAGGATGGATCCGTGCTTTCATGTTACATCCACCATCTGAATGTGAAGTTGAAATGGACACTCATCAGACCTGGCAACATTTTTCAGTCTTCAATCGTCCAGTTTTAGTTAGTCTGTATGAAATGGTGCCTCTGTTTTCTGTTATTAGCCAACAGGAATGGCGCCTGGTGTGGTCTGCTGCTGCTGCAGCTCATCTGTTGGACATGTCGGGTAAAACCAAAGCTTATTTGAAATTTTGTTCCTTTTTTTCTCCAACTAGTATGCAAATTCTCCTCTGACATAAATGAGTCATTTTCATTAGATGATATTCTCCTTGGATATTTTCTCTTTGCAGATCATTCTCTAAACATGAGAGATGAAAATCCAGACAGACCAGAACTTTCTGGAACAACTTCAGCACGTTCAAGGTCACGTAAATCCTCTTTCTGCCTCATCCTGATGCTCAGTTTGAACTTCACGTCTACATGACTAAATGCACTGAGTTCCTGCCACGTGATTGGCTGGTTAGTTGTTTTAAAAAAAGCGGACGGTTGGCTCCATCTTCACTGTAAACTATTTCTGGCTAATCAAAATCCTTGGAAACAGCTTTTGGCTGCATCTTGGGAGTTAATGAAACATTAACGAAGCTTTCCAAGCGAACAGAATCCAACTAAAATAATGTTTTTCTTCTAGCTAAAGACCATGTAAGAGAAGTCCGGCCTCACCTTCACAGGTATAGGTCTCCCTGCTATCTTCGCACTAGCAATTTCTGAGCTAGTCCTGCGGGGAACCCTCCTCCTACCGATCCCTCCTTCCTCGTCTGAGTTGGAAAAGTGGCCGTGGCCTTGGTCTTGATCCGCAGCGTGATGCTGATCGTGACGCTGTCGCACGGAAAAGTGCTGCCTGAAGCTGACGTTGTACCTGGGGAACCAATACATACTGTATCGTAGACAAAGAGTGACATATACGGTACTGAAGCCAGGATGAGCAACACAGTTTTTTTGTCTCTTTGCACCATATGTGGTATACACGTTATACACATGCAGTGGGCAAAGGGACAAATGCAAAGCAGAAGCAAATGAAAAAATACACATACTGATTTAAACAATGCAAAGAATGCATTGTTTATGCAGAGAAACATGATAAATTCAGTTGAGACTAATATGGAGCAAATTCAACCAAGAAAACATGTCAAATTTCCTGGAATGTTCTGCACAACTGACAAACAGAAAGCCGTTTATGTGTGGCGAAATGCACAAAGCGGCGCTTTCAGAGTATTCAAAAATAAAAGACAAATCATGAGCAAAGACAAGATGGATGCTGTAAAGTATACATCTGAAGCCAGCAGAGAATCCCCACCCCCCCCCCCACCGCTGTTGCAGCTCTCACAGCAGCATTTAAAATGATGAGCTGAAGCTCAAACATTAAAAGTACTCACAGATCGCAGGTTATTTGTTTAAAAATATGAAAAATGCAGCTTTTTAAAAATCGAGTTGTTAAAACTGGATTTTATACTAAATTATAAAATATATAATAAAAAAAAATAATACATAAGATATAATAAATGACAAGCTGCAGCAGTTTAGACTCCAGCAGGTGGATTCTGCGATGGCCTCGGTTGTATATCATGTATTTCATGCACGCTGAAGTACCTCTTGGCACAAGACATGGAGCAGAACCTTTTGGTGCCTCTGAACTGGCTGGCAGGAGCAAAGTTTTTGCAGTACTCACACTTCAGCACTGAAAAAAGGAGATTAGAAAAGAGAAAAAAGCAGATGATAAACACCTGATTTCTAGTTATTTCTACACAATGAACTCGTTCATCTCCAGACCATCTGAAGAAACCAAAGCTCATATGGTGTTTTATTGTTCTTATCCCACCTCGCAGCCACACTGGGAGGTGAGAAATTCCCAGCTCGCATGCTGTAATTAAAAGCTCTGTGCGCTTGTGACCCGGCTCAAACAGACAGGGGTCAATCATGGGCCAAGCTGTTGCACAACATAAAATCCTCCGGTTCATGTCCATAAGATGCTAGGTATATTTGACAAGTTAACTTGATAATTCTTGCAAACTTTCAGCTGGAAGTGTAAATGACATCATGTCCTCACCTCCGTTTTGTTGTAATGCTGCTAACAAAGTGTATATTATGAGGATTTTACATACAGATTTACACAAACTGAGCTCAGGATCAGTTACGGAGCAACAAGTTATTTTAAAGCTGCTTTTCTTCCTATATGTTCGTTAATCAGAACACACAAGTTACTTTAACCATAATATCTACACTAATAGATGTTTAATTTATTCAATTAACGTTTAATTAATTTGAGCTGTATGAATTAATAAGGAGAAGTCTGTGGATTTGCTGGGTTTTCCTTTTGAATAAGTTTACATCTTTCATTTAGGAAAATGTTTTGGTTTTTTTTTTAGAAGGAATTACTTTAAAAACAGACATGAACTCTCAGCAGAGACACGATTTACAACATAATTAGCCCTTATTGCAGTTAATTAGGTTTGCAGCTTAATGCCATCCCTGGAATGAAACAGGAATTCAGCGGAGCGAAGCTTCAGCCTTATTGTGTGATATCTTTATGAGGTTTAGACCACTGATCAGGTCACTGGTAAGCGACTCCCACCAGTCTGCTGTGGGAATCAGAGGATTCTGAAAGCTGCTCAGAGTGGAAGAACGTCATATTGTCATAAACACATTGCATGGAAGTTAACAGCTTTCCAAAGAATTTTGGTTGGTACCTGTTGCCGTGGTAACAATTTCCGATTGGTTAGTGTCTGGACTATCATTAGTCAAATCCTCACCGGCAGAGTCTTTTACTGCCCCACACATCTGTCAGTCAAACAGAAAAACAGAGTGGAACCTCAGTTAGCAGTGCTGTGTGTGGCGAAGGGGATATGGGAGCAGAAATACTCGGAGCACGCACCGGGAAAGGCTCCGCCCCTTCCTGGATGACAAAGCCTTCAATGAGGTGTGTGAGGACTTGTGGTTTAACCACAGCTTGAGGTGGAGCAGCTCTCTCTCCCTGGTTGCAGGCCCCGCGGGACACAGACAGCTCTGGAGCAGGAGATGAAGCAGCAGCAGGAGGAGAACCAGAGCCTGGAGAGACGGGAAAGAGGAGTCGTTCTAGCAAATATATTTAACCGGGTTTAGATGTCAGTATCTAAAAGCCTGCTGAATAATCTACAGAGATATATTTCTGCATTGTCACCTGCTCCTGTGGGATGGCCTGGGGACGTGGAGGCGTTGTCTCTGACTGGCGGGAGGCGTGGCGGAGACGGGCCATTTTCATCGTTTACTGGATTGCAGTCAGACTTTCTTTTCAGAGAGCCGGCCATCTGCTTCCCCTTCAGTTTCAAAGAAATTAAGAGATTATTAACAGGACTGTTCACTCCTTCCGGAGAGCTCCCATTACCGGGTCAGGCCCACACCAGGATGCACCAGTCCTCATATGTCAGCAACAGCATTAGGTGTAGAAAAAGCAGTTTTCCTGCTACGTCCCCATTAGCATCGGATCATTTCTCCACTTCAAGCATAAAACATGTCATTGAAATGAATGATGAAGGTCTTAGGGGTCTCCATGAAGATGGAAGTGATATAATAAGCACTACTCATAAGAAGGAAGGAAAATACGGCTTTGTGCATCATGTCTAAATGCACCTAAATGTATTTATAAGGCAACATGCTTTTGTCAAACAGGGTTATAAACCAAAAAAATATAAACAAAAATAAACAAGTTATTGCCTGAAGCATAAAGCGACCACTGAATGTTCTGGTTCGAGGACAGCTTAATGCATATGATCATACTTTCCCTGATTATTTACTGTATAAAATTCATGTAACCTGCAGGATGTTTTACGAATGTTTGACCCAAAAGAGGATCATCGCTAACTTTTTGCAAGTAGCTTGTTTTTTTTGGAGTTCACCTCTTTCTGCATCCTCATTGTGTGAATTTTGGGCCCATTGGAGGATGAATTCCAGAGACATTTATCTTTGTAACACATCATATTAAATCTGTAAATCTGCTCAGCTTCACTTTGGGACAATTCATTTTCAAATATATCTTTACTGCTTCAGAGATAAATCGCACTGCTGTTCTGCTCTAATTTCTTTACTTTGTTCCAGATTAATTCCCTCTGACACAGAAACTATTCTGTATTTATTTATTATCCATACAGAGCTAATAGTTGTGGAGAGTTACTTTATTTGTTTTGTGTGTGAATTTGGAGCAGGAGGCTAAAAAATAAAAAGATAAACAGCATGTTGTGATGACTTAATCAGCTGACCTGTGATGTCTGATCTCCTGATGAGTCTCCATTGGTGGTGACCCCCTCTGATGCTGCTCTCTGCTCTTCAGTAACCAGGGGGAGGGAGAGGGAGGAGCGAGACAGCATGGATGGAGGAGAGGAAACAGTGGGGGCCTGAGAGGAGGCGGGGCTGAGAGCCAGAGGTCCATTCTGACTCTGTCCAGAGCTTTGATTGGCCTGTGGGTGCACGTGGGACACCTGAGCCAAAGGAGGAGCCTCCTGGGGGGACTGAAGGGTCTTCAGCCCTACCCCTCGGCCTACGACCCCACCCTCCCTGGAAGCGATAGATGCCACCATGGTGAGCAGACTTGATGAGCTGCTGAGGACAGCTGCTCCCTCATGGTTGCAGCTGCCCCGAGCGAGGGCGAGAGCCTGGGCGCTACCCAGCGTGCTCTGCCGGGCGCCCACTATTTGAACTGGGATATGGGGAGGCTGAGAAAGCTGGGCGGAGCTGCTGGCGGGCGGGGGGGCCGGCAGGATGGGAGGAGGGTTCCTAGAAGGCAGCTGGAGAGGAAGGCGGAGCCCCTGCAAAGTTTTGGGCTGGATGGGGACGGGTCCGTTCCCGTGGCCCGATTTCTCACCGCCGAGCGACGTCTTCTGCAGCGGCTGCACCACCAAAGTCTGAGTGTTAACTCCTGGTTTGATGGTTGCCGTGCCAACCGGGTACCCGTGCGGCTGAGACGCTGTGTTGGATGTTAGGACTAAGGCGTGCGCCGCTGTGGGGGCTGTGCTTCCTGTGGTCAGGGTTCGAGTTCCGTGAAGCAAGAGCTGGGAGAGAGGAATGGGCGAGGTGGTGGATGAAGAAGATGACGAAGCACCAGAGGAAGAGGAGGGGTGGGCTTTCAGGTTGGTTGGCTGGGGGTAAGAGGGGATTTTGATATGAGTTGGTTGGGTGATCGGCTTAGTGGGGGACTGGGGGTTTGACTGGTGGGAGGGCTGGACCAGAGAGAAGGCAGCTGGACAAAAAACAGAAGTTAAACTTTGTTTTAGGGAGGGGGGGGTCAAAATGAAACTCAAACCATGTTGCTAGTTTACAGCTTAAAGGCCGCTTTTTTTTCTTTCCTACCTGAATCACTCCTCTCCTGGGTTTCCGTTTTTACCCCCACACCTTTAGGACTCGACACGCCACGCATTGCTAGATTCTGTGCCTAGCAACAAGGACGCAGGACATATTTGCATGAAAACAGCGAATCGTTCCCTCTCTTCCAAAAAAAAAAAACACACCTATTTGCAACACAAACCTGCTCATTATCTGATTGGCTGCTGTAAGAGAAAGCTGGAGTCACTTCCTGTTGCTGCTGAGCCTGCGGCTGCTGGGCAACAGTTGCCACCGCAGCTGTTGCCGTGCTGCCGGGCATGAAGATGAGCTGAGAGGGAATGGGGGCCCTGAGGGAGCGGTTGACCTGTAGGATGAACAGGGCGGTCACTAATAGATGCGGAAGCAGAGCCGGACGGTAAGACATGCAAACAGTCATGTGATGAAGCTCACCCTTAGGTACATCTGTCCCTGCCCTCCCGTCGCCCCACTCAGCAACACAGACTGGCTGATGGTGGACGTTGTACGGCTGCTGGCCGTAGAACCAGATCCAGATGTCACACTGGCCTGAAGAAGAATAAACGGGGTCGTAGAGAGAAAAGGTTTAAATTAACTGTCTGTGATCCTAAGTTTTATCAGCTTGAAAACAACAGAGCATACAGCTGTGGTGCTGGTGGTCTGAGAAGAGCTGCTGCTGGAGGGGCTTGACTGACGACTGGCAGCCAGCGTAGCCTGAAGGGAAAAGAAGAAGGAGGAGGATGAGGAGGAGGGGAAGATGACAGAGGAAACATTACCGATCCAAACAAAGTGTTTACAGACGCCGTCATGTGGTCAAAGCAAGACGTGGCTCTTTGTTTTCATCACTGAACCATTTCAGCTCATCCAGCACAGCTGTCCACTACGCCCATTGCTTCCCCGTTTTTTTCTTGTGGTTTTCTTTAATTATATGTGCTGGCTTCACTCAGCTCATTCTGCTCTGTGATTTACTTTGTAAGTCTTTTGAAAACAACGTCCACACAGTTCTTTTCCATGTGAAAACGGCTTCGCACACCTTTACTTGTTGCACGGCAGCCAGATTCTGCAGCTGGGCGCTGTTGATCTGCTGCTGAAGCATCAGCTGCTGGAAGTACTGCGCGGCATTAGGTTGTCTCTGCAACGCCTGCAGGGCCTGGAGGGAGGAGCACAAAATGAGAAATTAACTTATGAGGTGACTGAATTGGGGGGGGGGGGATGAGGATATGCTGAAAGATTATAGGAGAAGAAGCAATGAAAGAATACGTTCAAAGACAAAGGACAGCAGGAGGACTTCAGAGGGAGAAGAGAGCAGATTGAGAGAAATGAGGGCGGCGAGGGCGGGATGTGGGAGCCGCTTCTTGCCAGCTGCATGATGTATGAGCCGCTGCTCGAGCAGTAATAAGTTGAGGGATGAAAGCGAGTGCGGCGGGTTGGATTAGTCAGCGCTGGGTGACAAAGACAGATGGCCGCAGAGGGTGACAAAAGCCTGGCAAAACAACACCGAGCCTCTGTCAAACCTGCAAAACTCAATCTCTGTCTGCACCTCCCTGATTCATCCAGTCTTCATCACTTTCTGGCCATCAGCTTCCCCATGAATCAAACTATCGAGACACTTTTTTACATATGTAAACTGTCTGCAGCTAAATGCATGATTTGGAAATGAAAAAATCAATTAAAAGCAACTTTTAGGTAAAATAAGTAAATAGTTTAAGCATCAGTAACAATAAGGTGGAGCTGACCTTAATTCAGGTCTTGTTAAACTGTTGCTATGTGAAAGACTCATTGTAAGCTATTTATGAAGCATACGACATAAATCTGAAATGCGCGAGCAGCCAAAAGGCTCCCTGGAGTCTCATTTTAAAGTCTAGACCTGTACATATGCTGTCGAATCCCCCAGGCACGCAGCCTACTTTTCGCTCAACCAGAACAACTCGCGTGCCGAGTTTCTGTCCCTCGACGCTGGACCGACATCGTCGAGGTGAAAGAGATAGTCCGTTTCAGGCAGAGAATGGAGGAAAGTGAGACATGACAGACCCACACAGGTCAAAAGTTCAAGCTAAAGCTGCTTCTGTTGTAAAAACTTCTGGCAATAAAGACAACAAAGCTGGGTGGGATTCCAAATGAGAGCCAGTTAAACTTATTGCCTCTTTTTTAACAAGTTTAAATAGTCGACAAGCCTAGACAGTAACTGCAGAATCCATTTATTGTCAAGCATTGCTTGAATAAGTGAAGAAAACCAACAGATTATGATTCGTATACTACATGATTGGCATTCAGTGAGAAAAAAAAATGGCAAAAATGTCTATTTTAATGTATTTGCAAAACCAGACACGATGAGGACCATCATTCATCTCTGCTGCAATGGCCACATTTCTTTCCCACCTCACTGCATTGCTGCACAGAAACTACACTGCATGGCCACGAGGAAATTTGTACTTCCATCTGAGTCCACATCGTAACCAAAATTTCCCCCGATAAGGACTGCAGTTGTTTAAAGGGCTCCAACAGTTCACCAGATCTCCAGTAAAGCAAGCTAAACCCAGTTTCAGATGAGTTGGACCACAAGTGAAACATTCATTCATGTCGACAAGCCTGGACAGTAACTGCAGGATCCATTTATTCTCAAGAACTGCCTCTCTGGCTTTCATGTAGCACGCAAGAGAGACAGGACAGTTTGCTCGTCCATCACAGACGACTGAAACAAAGGAATAAAGCAGTCAACCAATACTCAATATATCTGAAAACTCATTCAAAACAGTCATAGATGCAATAAGTCTCCTTGGAAAAGGGATTTGATGACCTAATGCGACCGAAAGTCAGGTCAAAACTGCCGTCTGAGGAAAGAGATAAAAGTGAAAAAAAAAAAGCTTCATTTTGAACGATGAAATTGTCTCTCGCAGTTACTGTCATACAAATACTTTATCACACCTACCTGAACTGCTTGTCTTTCGTACAGAGACATGGAATTCATCGGTGACGGACGGGAGCTCGTCCCAGACGCAGCACCCCCATTGGTCGAGGCCCCCTGCTGGTTCTTCTCTCCGTCGGTCTCCATGGCTGCAGAGGAGACAGATGAGCTGTCAGTCAAACACGGAGCGAAGCATGACTTTCTCTCTGCAAGAGCCTGGCTGATGAGGAAAAACACCCGTCTTTGATTCTGACAAACATAATTCCTCACAGCCGCGACACCGAGCCCATATTTTACTCAGTGGATGACATCAACGCTGACTGATGGAGTTCTGGTCAGAATTATACGAACAGAAGCTTTAAGTTTATAGCATCTATCAGTCTAATCATTTATCACCACCGCATTTATATTTTACAAACAACTGGGATGGATGATATGCAGAGCAAAGCATAAAATGATGCAATATATATCCAACAACTTCAAAAATTAAAAACAAACCGAGCTATTTACATTAATTCATTCTCAAATGTATGTTTTATACAAACAAAACAAAAACGGCCACAATACAGTGGAAAACTCCATATTTCACAATGTGAATGTTTGACTCCTATTTATATAAGCCATCTTCAAGCACTGTCTGAAAACTTTTTTAAAAGCTGCAGATTTTGTCCAAGAAAATAAATAAAACTAATTAAAAATTCATAAAATATTAATTAAATTACAGCCAGTTGCTTACAGAGTTTAGGTTAGTATTAGAAATGCTATTTTGAAAATAACTTTTATTTTTCTGGTTTTTTCCATCAATTTATATTGCATAGAACAAGATACATTTAGAAATATTAGCACAAAATGTGGTTGCAACTTCTGTGTTTGTGTGAAGTTTTTATATAATTAAGGGCACGTGCACCAACAATATTATTCACATTTTCTTTTTAGAGAAAACACGTATAAACAATAAATGACTGAGCCATAAAAACTGCAATATTAAGTAATTGTTGTTTTTTTTCTTTTTTTTAAAAAAAAGGATCTTATGATCATATTTGTGCTTCAGAAATATCCAAAACAATCCATTTCCATAAGACTTGTTTAAATCAGATCTCCACAATTGATTTTTATCATTGCAGCATCGTTTTTATCTCTTCCTCCTCCTCTTCCTGTCTCAGCAGCACCAGCCTTCATCACCACAACCTGATAAAAATAAATAATTTAAAGAAAAAAAAAACCCTTTCAGTTACAACAATCACCTGAGAAGCCAAACACCGAGCTAACGTTTGCTAGCTTCCTCCATGTTTCAGACCAGTTGACACTGGATCCCGGAGGCTACTCCTCCTAGCATCCCGCTAGCCGCTGCTGCTGTCTGGCTCGGTAACGGGGTCTCCCGGTTCTTACCTTCCGCGCTCCGGGTTTCTCAGCCTCCTCCTCCTCCTCCTGCACCGGCGGCCCGCAGCAGAGCGACTCGGCGGGGTCCCCGCGCTCTTGGTTCTCAGGAGCCTCCTTTTCTTCTTCTTCTCTGCAGGACGGACAGAACCGCCTCCAGCAGCAGCAGCAGCACAGATTTCTCTGCTCTGCATAAATTTGCAGCTGATGTGTTGTTTGGAGGGCAACGCCTCCTTTTTCCGCTGTTCGGCCCTTTCCGGCGCCAGAGGATGACGGAGCAGGATGGGGCGAGGGGATCCCCCACCCCGCATAGAGCCCCCTGTAGTGCACACACAATGTGTTCATGAGAATTTCTCATTAAAATATGGATTTTCTAAATGCACTAAATCTGCATCCTGCTGAGCTGCACATGATCTTCCACAAAAGCTCTTCATAACATTGGATTAAAATAATAATAATTAATACAGCAATCATAATAATAAATTATTTATTTTTTAGAAGTTTTTTGAATTGCATTAAATTGCATTAAATTTAAAATAATTTAAGTTATAATCATATATATAATTATATTATCATATATTATAATTATAATCATTATAATCATAATATATTGACACTATGATTACTATGTGTTTATGTAATTAGACTGAAAATATACTTTTCCAAAAATATCTATAGGCTATTAATGAAGTCACAATTTTTTTCTATAAATGAAAAAAATCAATCAATCAATCAATCAATGTAGTAATTTGTCTTCTTTTTTTAATAAAAAAAAAGGGGGGGGGGGGTAAATCTGAGGCTCTAAATGAATTTTAATCCATTTTAGGTTAGCGGGGGAGCTGAATCCATCCAGTAGTTAGCAGCTGAGAGGCTATGATATAATAATAAGATAACCTTTATTGTCATTCAGCCAGACATCACAGATGACCTATAAAATAAATCATATTGCAAATAAAAAGCTTAAATATAAAACAGAAATATATTAAATGCATAAATAAATTGATATAAACAATAGAAAACAAAATTCTAGTTAAATTATTTGCTGACCTGTCTGATTGCAGCAGGATAAAAACTGTTCATGAACCTGCTCATGGAACAGTTTTTATCCTGATAATATAATATAATATAATATAATATAATATAATATAATATAATATAATATAATATAATATAATATAATATAATA
>JBAMHX010000019.1:21510927-21539328 GCA_037177515.1 Pseudomugil tenellus
TAATATAATATAATATAATATAATATAATATAATATAATATAATATAATATAATATAATATAATATAATATAATTCGCTTTATTTTGCTTTAATGAGGGTATTCTACATGCAAATAGCCTAATTTTAGCACCTCAATGCTACTTGTCCTCTTACTTGTCATGGAGTTAGTAATTATAGACATAGTTTTAATAAGGTGTTTCTCAATATTGGCTTTTTTAGTTTTGGTAAATAGATAATAGAATCAAGGCAAGGCAGGTTAAGTTTATTTGAATAGTACATCTCACATAAAACACAATTCAAAGTGCTTTACAGAAAACACTAAAAGCATGGCGGCGAGAAGCAGGAAGCATTAAAACTAACTTTTAAAAGAAAAGGAAAGAAATTAGATAAGACAGACAGAAAAACGTATAAAATAAAATTTGCACTGAGGAATTATCGGTTCTTTTGATAAAAGGCAGCAGATAAAAAAGTTTTTAACATTGATTTGAAACAGATAAGAGTTTCAGCAGACCTGCAGGTTTCTGGTAGTTTGTTCCACATGTGAGGGGCACAATAAGTGAACGCTGCCTCTAATGCACCCTTACAGTAGACCTGACCCTGATGACCTGAAGGATCTTGTTGATTCCTCACAAACCAGAAGATCCTGAATGCATTTTGGTCCGAAACCATTCAGTTTATAAACTACCATGATTTTTAAGTCAATCCTTCAACAGACAACCTGGTTTCTTCATTTAACTTATATTGATCTGATTTAATGGCATCTAAATAAGAAAAACCTCACAGCTGAAAGTTTCTTTTCATGACTGTGAGGAAAACAAAACTTTTACAATGATTCTTGTAATATGATGTCAGTTTTATTTAACATTATTGTACAGTACAAACAGAAACATTATCACTTGTGTGGCACAGAGAAATGTTTAAAAGCTTTGATATTCACACAGAGTTTTTGCTGAAACGCGAAACAAACATGAAGGCTGCTACATGTTTGAAATCCCTTCAGTTCCTTCACTGTATTCACCACAAGTCATCCTTTGCTTGCTGATGCTGCAGCATGACTGAGTGAAGGACGGAGGGACTCCTGACACATCAGACACACAAAAGCAGATGGTAGCTTGCTCATAAACACACACACACACACACTGAATAATTGTCAAAAACATGTGTGAGGTACAGAGGCACAAAGAGCTGACAAAAAGCCTGCGATACATGAACATTTACCCAGCGATACCACACAAGTCGGAACCAAACACACACAGAACAAAATCGCAGCAGCCAAAGTCGTACTGAGGTATTTTACGTTCAGATCTGGAAAACCGTTAAGCCCAGAGTACACACAGTACGTTGGACATTTGACAATAAAAACGTGACATAGACAGTATTTTACTTAAACTGGAGGTAAAACTGAGTTATAACTGTATGTAATTCACTCCTAGACAGTTGCTAGGTTACATGACTCTTTAGTGAAACCCTTTTTTTTTTTTTTAAAAGGACGGCAGCAGTAGCAATCGTCATTATGATCAAGATGTTTTCAGTTTGTGGATGATGACACTGTAGCTGCCAAAAGTCCAACATAAACGACTCTTAGTGTCGTCTGACCAGGCACGGCTGCAAAGGAGTGATGAAGCAGACACAAGGTGAAAATAAAAGAGCGCAGACACTGTTAGTCACATGTACTACCGTGCAAGTTAATGTATAAATCTGTAAAAAAAAAAAAAAACAAAAAAAAAACAAACAAACACATATTTACTAAAAAGTTGTTAAACTATTGTTAGTGGAGGGTTTTGTATGCATACGTGTGTGTTAAGTAGCCAGTAATGGTAGAAGCAGTGTGCACCTTTTGTGTGTTTTAAACCCTTTCATGTACTTTTGTATGTCATTGCATCCAGACACTTCGTTCCAGATGCAGTCGCACAAAAAAATTTGCCTTACCTCTGAATTCTTTATTTACTTAGTCAGTTTAAATTCTCAAAATAGTGACATACTGAATCTCCAGTGAGCAACAAGATGGCGTTTTTCGCTATCCCTGATGTGTTTGGAAATAGGCAGTTTTCCCCACTTTAAAAAAAAAAGAAAAGTCGTTTTCACAGTTGGAACAGAGAGAACCATCAAACTTGCATTGAACTTAGTAGTTTTTCCTAACATGCAGTGCACAATAGTCCAATACTTCCTTATCAAAACACTGAAGTGTTCTTAAAAAGTACAGAAACAGTGTAGCTAAGAAGTGAAAGGTGGTCGTTTACAGGAGGGAGTGAATACAGACAATGAGCACAATCAGAGAGGAGTGGAAGACTCCTCGTTGCAATCACAGTACATCAATGTCATCCACAAATACAGGAAAACACGTCAAAGCCATGAATCCAAAGCCAATCCTCCCACTGTCAGAATTATTCACCTCAACAAACCTGTTCACATCAGATAAATAAACTTTCATATTATCTCTTAAAATATTTCAGCATTCTCTCAATAATCTGTCAGTTAAATATTCTTCGAGTGTACCCCAAATAAATAAATACAGCAAATACATAAATAAATATATAATTAATGTCTAGTATGGGTGGAAATAGCTTTTTTTTCTTTTAAAGCTACACAATATATAGAAAATATACTTTGTATCACACACATATACACTTTACACACACTATACAGCATCTGTAATACATAAAACTGTCAAGACTCAATCTACAGACAGAGTGTCACAGCACTGGCAGCTTTAAGCCTCCCCCCACAAAGAAACACACATTTTACTGCCTTCAAAATGACTTTTTTCTAGTCTTTAAAGCCACTGTCTGAACGCTGCTGGTAACCATAGTAGCACATTGTCAGGTATTTTCATGTGTCGCTACTGCTTACTGTTTAGGGGTCTGTCCCATAAAATAGTCTTAATTCATTTAGGATTTTATAAAACAACAAAGAAAATCCAGCTTAGCAAAGACTTCTTTTTATCATAGTGAAATCTAATCTAAATTTTGTTTGTTTGTATAAAACATACTTTGAGAATTAATTAATGTAAATAGCTCAGTTTGTTTCAAAATTTAATTGGGTTCATTTACATTATAAGCATTATAACAATGGGCATAATTAGCATTTTTTTTAAGAGGTTTATTTCATCTGAGGGGAAGAAAGGTTTTTATAAGAATGATTATGTCCCTTAACATGAAGAGAAAACATTTTTAAACATGTAATAATTAAATAAACTAAACACGACATCTACATAACTAACAGCACACAGTGCTGTTCTTGTTTGCAGTGAGGATTTTTAAACCATTTGAAGATATTCTTCATGTTGTTTCACAGAAGTGGGTGATTTTAAAGATCTGAAATAGTAATTAGAATATTTAGAAGATCCACTCATGAGATAAAAACATGTTACCTATGACCTAAAGACACATTGCAGCTCAACCGCTAAACTAAGAACCAGACCTAAAGTTCCAGGTTTGGGGTTATGCAGTTTATACTGTCTCACAATGAGATAACAGGGAGAATTTTAAACAAAAAATAAGTCTTGAAGCATAAAAAAAACATTTGCAACACATTGTCTGTGTTTAGAGATCAGATTAATTTAGTTTTTACATTTTGCTCAAAAATCACCCCATTAAAACCCCAGGGATTCATCATACAGTAGGACCTTTCCAGCTGTTTCATTTGAGAATGAAAGCAGAGCAGATGGGTATTTATTCAATATCATTGAAAGGACACTAATTTGGTTTAACACATAAAGTCCTAGTAAACAGATTCCATAAATATTTTCTGTGATTACAGACGTTTTTCCCTTTGTGAAAACAGACAACATCTTGCTAAAAGTTTCTAGCTAAAAAAAAAAGGCAGTTGTGTCTTCCACTAAACGATTTAACCATTATTCGCACAGTATCAACAGACGTCCTGTACTTGCCTCTACCTACTATGGCTGCAGTTTCTACACTGATTGCACATTTTATACAACTCTTATCTGTTCTTAGATATACGCAATTGCTCATGTAGATACTGTTTAGCGCACTAGTATTCTGTTAGTGTGACATAAAGCGCTACTGTGCTCAACGACTGCTAGATTGGTTGATAGTGGCTCTGTAATGCTTGCTTTTATTTTTGGTTCGCAATAAAGTTGAATGAAAGGCTTCCCTTTACGGGAAGCAGAGAAAGATCACGTCAGACTCTTCCTACGTTAAAAGGCCGAGACCACTAAAATTCTTAATACACTGTTAAACTATATATTCCCTAGAAAAAATACTATCTCTATGGTATTTATTAGAATTTTACCTTTTACACAAATAATATATATACGCTATTTCACCATACTTCAGTGTTTAGGAGTAAAACTATGTGGTCAAAATGATTTTGTCCATTAATTAGGATAATAAATCATTCAATCTTTGCAATACTTTTCTAAAAAGTCCTACATAAAGCAATAATCCACAAGATTTAAACATTTTAAAAGCAATTGAGAGACACTGAAAACACATTTTGGAAACCTCGACCCATCTGTCTTGCATAATGTTGATATTTATATACTATGATTTGATAGAGTTTTAGAGCGACAGATGTGTCAATGCAAAGATTTAATCATTTCGCTTTGTTTCATTTGGTCTTTTAGGCAAGCCAGATTTTTTTTGGTTTTATTTACTTTACTTTATTTGTTTTATTTACTTACTCTTTATTTTCTCAGTAACACAGATACTAATACACATCTTAGCAAACCTCCTTTTACTAACACTCCAAGTCAGTGCAGAGAAACACTTATTTCATTATGGGTGTGCAATTTTAAAGCAGAGGCCTAAAAGAGTAGGCAGAGGGCTGAAAGGGTTAAATAAAACTCAAAAGGGGAGATTAATAAGATTCTCTCAGCTAAATTAAATCTATTTTGGAGCAAATTCAGCTTATTTTTTTAATCTCTAACATCCCACCATGCACATCTGGGTGATAATCATAGCCCAGATACAGTGTTTACACAGAAGAAGGGAATAATCTTTTTATTACATAGGTGTGGGGCTAAATTCCAACTAGACAAAGAGAAACTTGTGGACTACAGCTTTAACAACAAAACATGATTAAGCTTAGTGCAATGACAAAATTGCCAAATCCACACTGAATTATATCCCGTCGGGGGTATTATGGTTTCATCCCTACTGCGTTCGGTGCTGCCGGATATTCTTTGTGTGAGCGCAATAACTCGAACAATTTTCACAATTGGAATTTGATACGCAGTGTACCTGTTTAGGTCCTCAAGGGGACTGTATCGTTTCATGATGATCAGATTTATGGTTTCCTCACCAGATGATGCTTTATGCAAAAAAAAAATCCGATTTTTGGATAAATCTCTGGAACTATTTGTCTAATTGACCTCAAAACAACTGTAAATAAAAGGTCATGACCTCAGGGACGACCTGTATCAAATTTCACGTATATAAGATTGATGGTTTCCCCACCAGGTGGCGCTTTATACACGAAAAATCAGATTTTTGGCTATATCTCTGGAACTATTTGTTGTTTTGTGTTTATTTAAGAATTGGGAAATCGGAAGGAATCGGCGTGTTTGGGGATATATCCCTAGCCGTAGCTTCTGACGGCATAGATCTTGTTTAACTTTAAAAAGAGTTGCTCTGTTCATAAACTGATAATTTAAATTCAGTAGTTTGGCAATTTAGCAGAAACTCTATAGTATTAGCTGGAAGCTGAGGATAAATCAGCATCATATAGCATAAAATATCCTATTTTAAATCTGATTCCAGAGAAAATACACATGTTAAAGAAAGAAATTAAATAAAAAATACTGTGAGTAATATTGTACTACAATACTCACTAAAACATCTATTTAAAGTTTAAAAAGAGGAATATATTAATTAAAAAGCAGACTATGAATACCCTCATTGCCTCGCTCCAATTACTTGGAGGTGAAATCATCAGTCAGTGCACCCGGCTACTTCACTGGTGAGATGAACGTCTCGGCTGAACGTTTTCCTGACCTCAGCTTCCATTCCACTAAACCGGAAACGTGTGTCATCCTGAACGGACACACCATCTAAATTACTGCAGTGAAATTCCCAGGAATGTAGAACGTGTTAACGTTAAAGCAAGAGAAGGTTTAAAAGAAGGAAGTGTAAGAAATGTTCAAGGAATTTTTAAAAGTAAAAGTTTTTCTTTAGAGTTTAACTTTACGTTTGGACTCTTCCTTCATTTATAAACTCCCTTGATAATCAAAACTGAGTCTACAGCTGACCTACAGGATCCCCGGTTGCACTGGGTTTATCTGCAAGAGGTGTCGTTTCAGAAGCTGAAGGTTCAGTTGCTGCTGGAGGTGGAGCTGCTGGCTGAGTCTCCACCAGAGGGACCTTCTCCTTCTCTTTCTCCGGTGAGGCGGGAAGTGTCCCAACCGTGCTGGTGGTGGCAGGAGGGTCTTCAGCGGAGGAGGCGGAGGGAGGCGGCGCACCCCCGAAACTCTGGGCGATTTCATCAAATGTTTTTCCCTTCGTCTCTGGAACTTTGATGAATGTGAAGATGAAAAAGATGAGGAGAAAGGCTGTGAAGATGAGGAAGACCCATGGTCCACAAAGCTCCTGGAGAGAGAAGAAGGCGGAGTCAGAATAACTTTGTAACTACTGAACAGGAAAAAAATTTAATTTGATATTTATTCAGATTAAGCAGGTGCAATAAAAAAAGCAAGTTCTGTTAAAGACAACGAAAAGGAGATGAAACAAGCTCAGACTAAATCCAAACCAGCACTAACCAGTCCAAACCAACATAACTGCCCCCCTCCCTTACCTCTAGTTTTGGGAAGCTCATTCCTACAAGAAAATTGGCGGTCCAATTGCAGCAGCCAGCAACAGCCATGGCTGCAGGGCGGGGTCCCTGGGAAAACAGCTCAGCCACAATAAACCATGGGATTGGACCGGGGCCCAGCTCAAACATAGCCACAAACAGCATGACAGCCAAGATGGCCACGTAGCTCATAGCTGGGGTGTCTTTCTGCTCAGATACAGGAAAACAGAGAGGGGAGTTCATCAGACCAACAGTTACACGCTCATCCATCCTAATCATTGAATATTATTATTGTCTGTTAGGGAGACTATCTGAGGGTAAATAACCTTTATTACCTAATCATTACCTCTGTTTCACTTAATTCTTTATTTTTAAATTATGATGTGGAAAACATTCAATGAGTTCCAAACATTTCAGACGGTTTCAGCGCCCTGTTTTGGTTTAGAGCCTCACACACAAAGTGAGGATGAAGTTTGAATGGATGGTGTTTTATTTCAGTGTTTCCCTGTTCAATACAGCCCATATGGGATTTACAAATAACACATTTTCCTGAACTATCACATAGATACACCAACAATAAATGATATACATAAACATGCCTATATCCATATCCATACATGTAAACATCCATACAATTATAATAACCTTTATTATATGTATGTTGTCTGTTTCCTTCCATACAAGTATTAAGTATATAATTTGATATGTCAAATATGTGGTCATTAAATAACCATTTAATCATAATTTGTGTTGAAACGTTCTTAAAAAGTCTTTTTCGTAGGTCATCATAGAATGACCAGTTCTCCAAAAATTGAATTTCTTTCACTGTACTTTCAATGTATTTTATTTTTCATTAACTCTTATTAACAAATTTTAACAAAGTAATATGAGTTTTCTGATTTTGGGGAATTGTATAAATTCTTTGGTTTATTTATTTATGATGATTGCTTATAATTATGTTAATCAAATGCTGAGACAAAAAACAACAACAAAAAACAGCATTGTTTTGGTAATTTTAGTCTCATTGTTTACTTTTTGTTTTTCAGCAACGTCCAGGCTGTCTAAAGAATAATCTGTAAAATCTGATGGTATCTCGGTTACATTGTTAAAATAAATCCCTGTCATTTAAAAGTAGCTGAAATCTTTGGTTGCAGATTGCATATCCTGCATTACCATGAACTTACCAGCAGGAGGGAGATGGTCATGAGCAGAGCGCTGACTGCCATTCCACTCAGTCCCAGGAGGTGTAGAGTCCTTCGTCCCGCCTTTTCAACCAGAAAGAGCTGCAGGACAGAGAGACGGGAGGGAGTGAAGTGCTGCTGAATGTACACAAAGCGTCCAGAGAGCCTTTTTATTTTGCTTAGAAATGTTATTCACTGTGTGAAATTACCTGGAAGTTAATAAGAGCTCTGTTTCAGTATTGATATCCAAGAATCATTCTGCATTTAGGACAATTTATTGCAGCAACAACTTTCAATACAAAAGGATTTATGGAAATTTGTATAGAAAATTATTAAAAATATTGAAACCGTCTGTAACAACAAATTCTGCCCACTTTTATATGACTAAGTATAAGAAAGTCTGATTTTATATTTTATGTATCATTTAGGACTTACATGTCATAAATAGATGATACAGCCACTATGTTACAATGTGATGGAAACGGCATCAGATGAATATATCCTTTTAACTGAACTTATGTAGTTCTTCAACTTTAAATCAGATTATATGATCCAGTATGATCAGTGTCAGCAAAGGCTCCCAAATGATCCAAGTAACCAGGACTGGGTTTTTGCTTTTCGTGGTAGGAAACAATTAAAGATCTCACTTCACCCATACGAGCTCAGAGTGACATACATATGGTAAAAGCTTTGGTCAAATTCCTGTTGAACACAGTTTGATTCTTGTCTTTTGCCCTTTAATGGACACCAGAAAGCAGAAGATTACACTAGAACACAATGATGTGGTAATAAATGGTAAATATCTCTTAAAGTTTAGGAGAAGAAAGGGGCAGAAGTTACAAACATTTTAAGGTTTAAAGGTTTTGTTACATTTGTTTTGTTTACATTTTGTCAAATATACAAATAAAGACTCCATGTTTTTAAACTAGACTTATCTTTCTCTTCCTTTTTTTGGGTCGGGTCTTAAAGGGTTAAGTGATTAAAGCGGTTCCAAGGGTTACTCAGGTGAAATCTACAACTACATTCACCAAAAATAATAATAATGAAAAAAAACTTCTTCTGGGGGAAAATGACAAGTGAAAAGTCATCAAGAAACTAAAGCAAATTTGGTATGAAGGACATGATCCAGCTGTCATTAATGCGCAGTCCTGTTTTCACAGAGACACATCACACTGGCTAGGGAAGACACATACAGGTGTTTTCAGAGGAAGAACGACAAACCCACGTGTGTTCGCTTACAGAAACAACTGTGAAGATGGTGTTAACGATACCAGCTCCGATGGTGGCATAGATGGGCTCTTTTACTCCAGCTGAGGCAAAGATCCCAGTGGAATAGTAAAATACCTGGTAGATGCAGAAAAGATGAAATGAAAAAAAAAAACATAGCAAACATAGCATCTTTAAAGTGCATTTTCATGCAAACAACCAGCTTTGATAAACCTACATTGTGTCTGATTAGTAATGTAAAAAAGATATTCGCAGGTTGGAAAAACAAGCTCATAATCAAATCTATACCCAAATTATAGCAACATTTTAGAAGGTTGATGATAATAAATCACAATGACGTCTTTTGTGGACTCACGGCGTTGATCCCCGACAGCTGCTGGGAGAGCTGGAGCATGACTGCGATGAGGAGAGGCTGCCTGTAGGTCGGCGAGCGGAAAAGTTCGATTATGGTCACCTTCTTCTCCATCGCCATCTTAACACTCTCATCCTTCATCTCCTGCAGGTCTTTGCTCACGTCTTCGGTGCCACGCAGGCGGACCAGTGCTGAGAGTGGAATCAAGACAGGATGTGTTGCATTTAACGGAAATGGGAGGATCCATCAACCATAAACATAAAGGCCAAAGTTCTGGATGGACTTACTGGAACAAGCAACCTTTCATCAATAGGTTGTATTTCAGTGGATGGAATTAATAGTTATGATAAAAAAACTGTTTTATTTCTGAACATTTTGGATTTAACCAGCATGCTTTATTAGCAAGAAGTTGCTATTTTGAAGCAACCATCAAATATCAGCACAGCATATACATAAGGTTTTTATTTCCTAATTCATTCTGTTTATCTTTGACACACTACAGGGATCAGAAGTTTGACTAACATTTTTTTATTTTTTTCAAAATTAAACAGCTCTGGTTTCCTGTTGTCCTAAGAAAAAATATCCCACTGATTTTTTAAAGGCCTTTTAACACCAACTATGTCTGGTGTTAAAAAAAAAACTCCAAAAAAACAATAGTGCTGTATAATGTGAAATAGCAGCAAAACACATATAATCAAATGAAATCTAATAAAATAAAACAAGAAAATGACATAAAAGAACCAATACAAACAAATAAAAACATATAAAAGCAAGTAAGATTATCTCACAAGTGGATTGAAAACAATGAACAGTGAGGGAGACTGGTAACTGGGTAATGCTAAGCTAAAACAAGATTGCATGATGGTAATAAATATAATGGCCCCATAAAACATTTGAAATGTATTTGCTCTTGGTGGTGGAGCTAAAACAACATTGCAGAGAGCTTTTATAGACATGATGACTCCTACAGAGAAGCAGCAATCAGCACAGAAGCTACTACAGTGCAGACGGACTATAAGTTCCTCAGATGAGATGATCATTTTCTTTATTTGCAATAGTTCAGAATTTACATTTAGCATTTGAGATTTTTACTCAGAACGGCTTTTACTAAAGAGCATTAAACATGTGTTTACTTATATCAGACTCTCGGTGTGATGGCGAAGCGAGCCTCTGAGCCAAAACAGGCTGTTTTTTGAACAGATGCCAAATACGTCTGTGTGTTCAAGGACTCGTCCCTCCTAGATAAACTTGTCCCTCTCACCTGACCTCATATTGATGCCGCTGCAGCTGCTGAGTCTCTTCTCATCTATGTGTCATTCCCTTTCATTTTCTCACTCCTCTTGTCGTACAAGTAGGACGTTAGCATCACCAGTGCATACCTTTGCGAGCCTGTTCCTCTTGATTAAGGTTGATCAGCAGGAAACGGGGGCTTTCGGGACAGAAAGGCAACAGGATGCACTGCAGCACAGCAGGGACCACGGTAAGGGCCAGTAGCAGGGGCCACAGTTTGTCTGAGCCAAGCAGAAAATCCAGACCAAAGACCTAAATGTAAGGGAACAGAAAAGAGGACTCTCCTTAACTTTGGGGTGCATGAGAGTTAGCTTTACCTCCTAATCCAGTCTGACAGCAACCCGGTGGCTACTGATAGGCCCTTCCATGTTGCTCAGATTAAGGGCCACTTATGCATAGTTGCAGAATAATCTATTTGAATTTTATTTTAATTTAAAAGATAATCAAAAGTTATCTAAAAAAAAGAGGAAGAAACCGTCAAAAAACAAATAGAGGTTTTAATAACCTGAGCAATCAGGATTCCCACGACCACTCCAAGCTGGTGCAGAGTTCCGAAAGCTCCGCGAAGTGGTGTTGGAGACACCTCGCCCACATACATGGGAGTCAGGCCGGTAAACAGACCACAGAACAAACCGATGACCAGGCGACCGGCTATCACCATCTCATAGGAGGAGCAGATAGTGGAGAAGCCCATGAGGAGACCACCTATCACCGCCAGAGAGTTCACCAGAAACATAGAGCGACGCCTGAAGGGGAGAGAAGTGATACAGCAGAGCATTAGCTAAAGCTTTTGCTTTTGCTAATGAACATTTATTTGTTTGTATTTAATGTGGGCTTATGGAATGCTGTTACTCTTCTTACTTAATCATATATTATGAACCTGTTAGAAAAGTATTCTCTTTGGAGACCAAGGCCTCTGAAATTACAATTCCCAACTGAACCTTGTTTTGTACAAGATGCTAAGAAGCATTCATTTCTATTAAATATGGCAGAAATGCTTCAGTCTCGATATGGACAGTTATCCAACCCCAGTAAAACTAACATTTAAACAATGTTGCTGATAATGCTAAATAAAAATACTGAAACTTGCCAGCAGTGCCAAAAACCATAATCATTAAAAAGTTTCATTTAAAATTTTCCACAAAAAAGTATGCATTTACAATTTTAGTTTATAAAATTATTATGAGTAATTTCGCATATCCATCAAGTGACAGACCTAGGCCCAGTCCCAATATTCGCATTGTGTTCCTCCCTTATGTACCTAAATTGCATGTTTGTAGTGTCTAGTGTGTCCCAATCATAGGTCCCAATGCTCCTGGGTGGATGTTTGCCCCGCCCTTTTTGCAAACGCACCTATGCAAGCAGCTATGCTAACGTAGCTTTGCAAAAGCATCTTTGCAAACGTAACTTTGCAAATGCAACTTCACAAATGCAGCGATACAAATGCAGCTACAAAACCAAACCACACAAGCATAGCTAAACACAGTTTTGCGAGAGAAATCTAATCGAAATAATTGTTTTGTTGCAGTTTCATCTTCATTTACAGCACCAAAAACAGCTGACAAAACATCAGTAAGGTCACATAATTTATGTATCGACACAAGTTAATGGTGCAACCATCTAAGTCCCAATTTAGCTGTTTTCCCACATGTGTAACCTGTGCACACTAACTTTTGCATCCACTTCTACCAGCTACAGTCTTCATAGAGGACTATAGGGTGTAGTGTGGATATTGGGACCAGTATGGATGTAGATACGGTAAACAAAAGTCTTTAAAGGTGTAAGATTTGAGACGGCAGCCAAACTTTAAATAGGAAAGGTGTTGGTAATGCCTTCTGACAATCCTGATGAACCAAACAAAAAAATATACTAAAGAAAATGAATTACAGCCCCTACCTGCCAAATCGGTTGGCCATGACTCCAACACTGAAGGAGCCCACCATGCCGCCAACACTGAAAATGGCAACAGCAATACTCCACACAATGGTACAAACTCCTGGACTAATGGGGCTTTTGTAGCGCTCCATCCAAGTGTTGTTGAAGAAAGACCGTAGTTTCTAAATATTAAAATGGATGGAGGACAAGAGAGAAGAAGGAGAATCTTTAGTTTGAAGAATTCTAACTTTGGTTCTTGAGTTGAATTTGGTCTCTCTTTAGAGTTGTAAAATGTGCTAATTCTCCTACTAGGTTAGCCTAGCTTAAAGACTAACAACAGCTTACCCTTCCTCTGTCCATAAAAACTCAACGTATTATCACAATTAAATATTTGTTTGATTTCTATATTTTACTGTCTTCTGTAAAATGTGCACAAGTGCTTACAATCGAGGCCACTATGACTCTTCCATTACCAACCTGCTCTGGAGCATTGATGACGCCTGTGTTGTAACCAAACTGCAGAGAGCCAATTACAGCAGTTCCCAAAGAGAACAGGAGATAACCTGTTACTTGCTTTTCCTGAAGGATGAGAGCAGGAGAGGATGAGAGTGCAAAGAAAACAGAAAACGGAGACACAATTAGGTTGGAGCAAGACACACAGAAAAAGATGTGAAATAGAAACTCATATTTATAGCTCATAATTCACTGCCACAACAGACAGATGAGATGAACGGCTATGCTGATGACACGCAGGTCAGGAATGCAGTCATGCACATACGATTAAACACCAGTATCAGGTGATGGACTGTAAAGAAAAAGCACCAATATTACACACAATTACTCCCTTTTTATACCTGCTGGTTATTGCTGGTGATGCTTTTTGGAGTATTAAGATATGTTTATAAATTATTTCAACTGTGACAGTTAACATGACAAAAAACAAAAAAACAAAAAAGCACAACATTTTTTACACCCACTGTAAGGCGTTTTCATGACCAATCGTTTTCATGAATGTGTTTGACTTTCATGGAGATAATAGCTAAATGCAAATGTTATTAAATTATGAAGTCATTTACCTCCTTGAAATAGAGTCTGGCTCACATAACAACATCTCATTAATGAAATCAGGATGGACTGCCTTCATTATTGTCAGATGTTTGAATCCCTGACCCCCATTAAGTCAATTTAAATGACAAATAAATGTGAGTTATATTTTTGTAACATATACTTGGAGGTTTTCATGAAGTAACGTGCTTTCTTTATTTGTGTACATGCATATTTAGTGTGCAAACAAAGGTTAACCATTTAAAAATAATTACATTTTCACCTAAAACAGGTTTTTGTGGACCAATTATTTTACTGGAGCTTTGCTGACGTAACTATTTTTGTTACTATATCATCTATGGGACTACAGTATACAGTTAGAAAAAAGGGCTGAATATATAGTTGTGATTGCAACCTGAATTGCTACATTTCATACATTTTTTTCTGTGATTCAGGTCATATCAGGCCATAACTGCAGATATTAGGGCATTGTGTCTTTGTCTCTGCTGATGTTTGTGACTCTGCACAGTCAGAGACTCAGTGCTGACTGGGAAGAACTGGCTGCTGTTATATGAGACGGCATGAAGATGCGGCAAGGCCTCAGGTGATCCACTGCCCTTGATAGAGCATCAGAACGAGGTCGGGTGATATCAACATAGTGTATACACTGTGCTCATTTTAGCCAGAGGCATGTTGGTTTAACACGGCCAATCAGAAACCAGAAAGATGGGTATTGTTATGGGATGACTATTTGCGCAGGAGGATTATAGGCGATTCTTATATGTCCTGCTAAAACACAAATTTTTTTACCAAGAAAACTTCAAAGAAAAAAGTCAAAATGTGTAGTTAAAGTAAGTTAAAGTTGATAATGCCAGATGGGGCAAGAAAACGAAGGCAGAAGAGATGGTTTCTCTTAAGGTGAAAATGACCATTAGCAGCAGTCTAGGTAAAATATTGGTGGGGGTATAAAGGGTGGACTCCTGCTGCATATGTCAACTGGCTTTCCACAACATACCCTTCATGTCTGGCTAAAAAAATGAAGTGTAAGATAGTTTTTGCTCAATAAAACTGTTTGGCATCCTTTAAGGCTCCAGGGGTTTAGAGAAATAGTCTTTTTGCTAATGGCCCTCTCATCTTTTTCCCCCTTTTCTTGTACTCAAGTTTGTTTCCAAAGGATTTAAATAACATTTAAGGACAATCAATTAACCTGTCAACTGTCAGAGCTTCAAAGCTCTGAATGTGTCTGGTAAGTATTTTCCTGCATTTATCTTAGTATTTACACTGAAAACATTATTCATTACTTTTTATATTTTGCTTCACAATAATTTCTACAACAAACACTTAGAAATATATGAGAAGTTATATAGAAAGAAATGATCAGAATGCTCTTTTTTATTCCAAGAATTTATATATCAGGAGATAAATACACTTTCTGCTAAGAAAATGTACTTTACTAATTTAACATCAACTGATTTGGGGTCATTTCCTAAAACTTCGCACTGCATCATTCTATTGCCAAAAAATATTATTTACAAAAGGGAAAACTTATATTGTAGTTGTAAAACCCTGCCGGAGATGATGTTCCTGGAAGCTCAGACTGTGCAGCACAACAAGAAACAACAAAACAAGCCTGTAACCCAGACTTGAGACCTCAGTTAACAATGTTAAAGTTAATGACAGAGCAGACTAAAAGAGACATAAACAAAGACGACATATCATCAATAACATGTCATGCATCAACTCAGTCATCATTCATTCATTTTCTTTACAGCTTAATCCAATTCAGGGTTGGGGACAAACTAGAGGCTAAGTTAGCAATTAGCAGGTGAGGGACAATGTCCAAACCTACATGCGTTCCTAGGGACAATTTAGTTACCAATTAACCTCATATGTCTTTAGAAGGAAGCCAATGTACCCAGACATACACAGGGAGAACATGCAAACTCCACAGAAAGGCCAATAGTCTGATCTCCCCCTAGTCGAGCCTCTGCTGTAAGACCACAATCCAAACACTATTCCACCATGCAGTCCAGTATTCACATATACCATGATCTGGGTAAATAATCGATTCTGATTGGCTTGAGGGTGTCCGTTAAAAACTATTACAAGACACCGATAAAAAAGGTTCTGGTCAGATTGGTAACCGTGGCAACAGGAACTCAAAACCTACGTAAACATGCATTATTTTGGCTACAGTTTCTGCAGCATTAGCCGGTCACCTAGGCAACGCATCACAAAAAGTAGATATTAAATAGTTCACTCAGACGCTTCTTGTAAAAAACTTACAATTTTAACAATAAAATAATAAAAATTAACATTTTAAGAATTTAATTAATATTTATTTGTTTTTTAAATTACCATGATATAAGCGGGATATTGTCTTTCGAGAAATTATTTGGATTTTGCAGAAGCAACCGTGCTCCACGCCGTCCAATAATCTTTGATAATGGACACCACATCGGGCATTATCCCTGACATCATTAGCAGGCTTGGAGGTAAAAACCTGGAATAGGGCTCAATGCTTTATCACTCAGATGTGCATCAGCTACTATATCTTCCCTGAGGGGCAACTTTTTCCTTATGACTGTCTTTATGTGTGTGTGTGTGTGTGTGTGTGTGTGTGTGTGTGTGTGTGTGTGTGTGTGTGTTTATCATTGACATGGCAGTACCAATTATATTTTGGATGATGATTCATTCGAAGTGGGCAGGTATAATGTTCATTTAGCTGAAAAAGACATTTATTTTAACCATTTTATGCTGACACGGCTTTGTACTTTGGTGAAGATACATTCCTTGTTGATTTCAAACATTTGACTGATATCGATGCAAACATATGGACGATTTCTTTTATATGAAAACAGGAATCTGAAGAAAACAGGACAGAATGTTTGATGGTGTCAATAACAATAACAACCTTCTGTAAATACTGTATACTAATGTGCTGCTAGAAGCTGCAGCAACAGGCAGATATGATGAACAGATGCTGTGTTTCCATGGTGACCGGCGCCTTGGTGACATCATCAGATTTTAAATAAAAAGAATACAAATCCAATCTGATTGCATGTTGTAGTCAGTGGTTACATATTATGACTGAATGAAACTGATACATTTACAGACTAGAAACTAATCTGCAACGCAGCTGTGCTGTTAGCGTTAGGTCATGTGATTCATTACAATGAACATACGAACACTACATATTTCCACTTCTACATTCAACTAAACAAAAATGACAGTGTTTGGACGTCTGGACGTCTGGACGTCACATTCCTATCTTTCTCTCTATCCAGTCATCCTGCCTGCGCCCACCCATCCCCCTCTTTCACCCATTTCCCTAGCAGCAGCCTGCTATGGAAAGAAAAGCACTGAAGTGGTATTAACATAGGTTGAAAGTAATCAGAAAGCAGCACTCCTTCTTAGAATGAACAGCAGTGCGGTCTGTAGCTTTACACACACGCATCATCGCACACAGAATAACAACAATTACATCAGACCAGCAACAAGTGAAACCATGAAAGTCTCAATCAGCTGAGTCAGGTTAAATTAAGGGGCATCACACACACATGCACACACATACATATATACAATTCAATTTCAATTCAAGAAATATATTTTTCTCACATGGGTATGCACAAGTAGTGAAAAAAAACCAAAGATTAGACAATACAAAACAAAGAAGAATTTCAAAATTTAGTACCACCATGCTTGAAAAAAGGAGCAGGAAGTAGAAAAACTTATAATACCTGCCCTTTTAAACATATCACAGATGGTTTATCTAAACTTAAACACACACACACATAGACACATACACAGACACACAGACACACATATTACATATGTATATATGTAATATATGAGTGTGTGTATTACATATGTATATATGTAATATATACATATGTAATATATATATGTGTGTGTATTACATATGTATATATGTAATATATACATATGTAATATATATGTGTGTGTGTATTACATATGTATATATGTAATATATACATATGTAATATATACATATGTAATATATATGTGTGTGTGTATTACATATGTATATATGCTACACAAGCTCCCACAACAGACTAGATGACACACAGCTAACACACATGCTAATGGATGACTCATGCTATGGCACACATACTTTTAAGGCTGAAACCTGCCCACACATCCGCTTAGATACCGACTCTTGTTAGAAACAGGATTTGAACATGCATTACTCATGTATGGCCACACCAAGTAAATCTGGACTTATAAAGAATATTCTGCAACTCCTGGTTATTTTATTTTATTTATTTTTTTGCTTGTGTAATCGCATTTTACGTCAACTAGAGCAATAAATCATATGAATGTACAGTACAGTAAGTAAACCACTTGCCTGTCCCTCCATCTTCAGAAATCTTGCCTGGTAAGTATAGAGAAGTTAAAGTTGCAGGATGCAGAGATGATGAGAAGGAAAGAGCTTCATGTGGTGGAAGAAAACCCTCACAGGACACACCCACCGGTGCAGACAGCTGTGGAAAATGGACAAGCCCCATTAGTCGCTGTCCGTGGTACTTACAGAGCTCCATTTCTTTTCTCTTTAGAAAACAAACTAACATCCAAGATATTATCTTCCTCTAGCAGGCTAGATTATCTCTTACTAACGTATCTTTTACTTCAGCAGTCTCATGTTTGCCAAACTGTACGAACACCACATGTATTTCCATCCGATGCTTTCTATAACCCCAGATCCGTGCAGAAACGGGTTAATGGCGAACACTCACCAGTCGTGACTTCAATGCTGCTCACCAGAAAGCCCAAGCAAGCCGGTTTTTACCATTCGGCTACTCCTCTTCTCTATTTCTCGGCCAGGGGCTGCGAGGAGGAGCGCACGTAACAGCACGCACTTCTTTTCATTATTTATTTCCACTCTCATCAGCCTATCAGACACAGCGAGGCTGGGATGCCGTGACGTGCTCCCTCCTCTCCGCTTTTACGTGCGGAAACTCATGACATTGTGCATCAGCACCGCATCCCGCAGGGTGATGCGTCTCTACGTGCCATCATGGCTGCAGTCGTTATTCGGTTAGTCGGTCAGCTCAGCTGACAATAGAATAGCTGCATGCTTAGTGGGGGTGGGGCAGGGTTGTGAATCGTGAGATTGTAAACCCCTACCCCCCCTTCTCGACCTCCCATGATGCCTCTCGCTGACGACCTTGACAGCAGCCGCTGGGTGACTGAGGCTGCGGATGCTGCTGCGCGCGGCCCGTTACTCAGGCAACTAGTCACGCGATGCAGGTCGCAGTTGCAAAAATGCCAACTTTGAAGTTTTGCTCTCCATCTACAAATAAGAATTCTCTGAAAACGTGAGAAAACCATCATTTTATGGCATCTAATGCTCACTGCAGTGGCATCATGATTTCCTGGTGACAGAAATCAGATGTGTCAAGGAGAATTGTGTAAAACTCTTATGCAATGTGTTGCACATATTTCTGACCCATTGGAGTAAGTAAACAAAGTCTTCACATGGACACAGATGCTGAAATCCAACCACTTATTGTAAAAACTGTTTTACTTCCAGCCACTGCAAAGCTCCAGAAATCACACAGGTTTAATTTCAGGTTTTAGAATCACCACAAAAGCCACTAAAGAAGCTTTGTATTGAGATTTTGCAGGCAACTCTTATGCAATCCTGCATGTGCTATCCTGTCAGGCACTGGATAAGTCACAGGTAAGTGTTTTCTGAACAAGTTAGAAGCTGTAGACCAAGAAAGAGCGGAGCTTTGAATTATAAAGAAAAATGTTTTTTTACAAACTTCCTTGTAACACCAGAGACAGAGTTTAAACAAATCATACATGATTTTCTTTTCTTAGTAAAACATTTGTTTTCAGTGACTAAAACTGATTGAAAACATAATTTCAGGCAGATTTTTTCATTCGCTGGGCTTATGAGCTATGAAGCATTATATAGTAAAAGGACTCAACTTCAACAGAAGACGACATGTCAGTGATTCGGTAAAATATGATCTGATTTTTGTGATTAAATTCATTTGGCTTTAATTGTGCGTCATTTTTTTTTTGTTTCGTAGGGCTTTTACCTCCTAGTTTATGCATTTTTCTTTACAATTTCTCTTTTTTCTTTATCCCAATTGTTTTCTAATCAAATATTTATCAATAAATTTGACAAGACTTTCTGTGGATACTTCTTTCTCTTGTCTATTGCCCGTAGTCCCCCCCCCCCGCTCCCCCCCACACCTCCTACCTAAATATCCCCCACTCCTTTTGGTGCAGCTGTAGATCAGGAGGAACAGCAGTAGTATAGTGAGATTCCAGGCTTCCCCCGAACTACATGTTGAAGTGCCCCTGGGCAAGACACTGGTGGGCTGCCCCCCCACCGACGTGGCTATTGGGGTGTGAGTGTGTGTGTGAATGAGTAGATGTGTACTATGTAAAGCGCTATGTACGTACAAGTCCATTTAGCAAAATACTCAAATGCAGCAAAAGAAAAATAATTCAGGAAATCCTGTTAATCTCCTTGATGTGTGTTGCACCTTTATTTGCCATCTGGGAGTAAAAACAACAGTCATCACAAAAAGAAACAGGAACAAAGTTTAGCTACTTTTACTTAGACTTGCTGACACAAGATGTCAGAAACAAATTTGAAGGTCCTCTTTTGGTTTACAGAGTTTGATTTGTCTTCCTGTTAGCTTATCGGACCAACATGGTTTAAGCTGCGTCTGTACATATAGGAATGTGCCATAAGACTTGAAAATGAGAAAGGATGGGCTCAAATCTTCCCGGCGAAACTTCCTGCCTCTAACTGGTCATCCCATTTTTGAACCTGTAAGAGAAGTAAAGGCGACATGAACCAACACATAACGCACTTGCAAGGCATAACCCAATCTGCTGTATGCAAATAAACAAAGAAAAAATAACCACATTTTTAAAGTATTTAAGACAGGAGTTATAAGTTTAGGTTTGCAGTGATTCCAAATATCAAAATTTCATACTAGTGAACTAAATCTTTGTAATGCACGGGACCAAATTGTTTAATCTGCGTATACCATGGCACCACAATGTGAATATTTTAGAACTATTTTTTTTCCCCCAAAAATTTGCTAAACATGCTTAAGTATAGAAATATTTAACATTAGCCATGATGTACTTTTAATGCTAAACAATTGCTGTCAAGAGAAATGGAAAATGTGCCTAAAACCAGCTGATCTGATGTTATAATGTTTTGGGTGATGAAGAGAAAAGACATGAAAAAGTACGAGACAAACATTCATGATTGTGTTAAACTTGATTTTATGATTGGTTCTTGTTTTAAAAATGTCTTTTTACAGTGACGTACCCAACCGACGGGACAGAGACTCTTGTACACCCGGCGGTACCACTCACAGGGAGCCGTGTCCTTGTCTTTGGCCGACAGAGCTTTGTTACATCTATGGAAGTCTGTTGGAGAAACACAAAGAGGAAGTATCTACCTTAGAAGGAGAAGATGAACATATGGACCATTATTCTGAAGTAATACTACAATGTCATGTGTTTTCCAGATGCTTGCAAAGCTTTTGACAGTTAATATGAATTTACTAAAATAGAAGTGTGAGGAGTTCCTTTATATATATTTATATATTTTCAACAGAGTAAATGGCATAAGAACATATCTGCACTATTAGTAGTTCATGGGGTACTGAATGTAAAACTGGATGAAAAGTGGGAAATTGTATAATAAATCATCTGATGTATGCAGTTGTCTGTCATTCTGTATGTACGATGCTGGTTTACAGTGGTTGATTCGAGTTTGTGTGTGTTATGGCGTGCAGTAAGATATGAGATATATATATATATATATATGATCCTAAAAATGATGTTTTCATGATTGCTGGAACCAGAACCATCTTATTTTGCAGACTAGCAGCTGAATGTGGTGAACAAAGTCAAATATTTGGGTCATATATTGTGATGAAGATGTCCACTGGCAGTGCTATACACACAAATGCTGGCATGCAAGTTTTAAATGTGAACAGATGATATAAAAATAGCCCTTTTTAAAGCGATCTGCACAGGATTGTGCAATAACAGTAAAGCAAAAATGAAAAAGCTTCATTTCATGATGAACTCTGAATATATTCCTCTTCCAAGAAAAGCAAGCAACAGTTTTGTGTTAAATAGTGTACCTGTTCATGCTGAATTTATGGATTGACTATGGAGTCAAATAATATCCTTGTAATCAGCCGGCATAAAGTGACACAAGTTATTGCTCCTGTTTGTGGGAGCGTTGGAATAAATGTCTGTCCCTGCGACCATTCTTAGAATCATTTTTTGTTGTTGATTTCTTTGGTCTAATTGCTGATATGAAGACACGTATCTGGAATAAAGTCAAAATGAAATGTAATTTTGTAAGCTGGTTTTCCAGAAATATTAACAAATGAACATAATTATAATGAAAGTTGGCTTTACAGTAAATCATAACAGGCAAGTCAAGTTTACTTGTGCAGCAAGTGTTGGTTCTGTTTTGGTATTAATTGTACAGTAGCTGATTTTTTCTCTATTTTCTTCTTCTCTTATCAGACAAGGCTTTAGGTGGAACATATATACATATTTGCAAAAAAAACCATCCAATTATTTTAGGTTGATTAAAAAAATATTTTAAAAATCCATCAAATCCAGAAGGTCTGTAGCTTAATGCAGTCTGAAACAGATTTTTTAAAAAGTATATGTATGAAATATAGTCTGGAACAGAGAAAATGGGTCTTCTGTAAAGGATCACAGACACTGTTTGACAGTCCTTTTCTACCTATGTGACCAGATCATGCAGGTAATGAAGCATCCAACCTAAATAATAACAGGCTTATCTACAAACTATCATGTCAGGGGAAGGCAGAATATCTAATAGTTGTGTTTTTGGTTAGTTGAATTGTCCCTTCTTAGACAGGAAGCAGTGAGTGGTTAATGGCATTCTTAAGATGTTTGGATATGAAAGTTGTCCCACAACTCAAACCTTCTAAAGGTGTTTTTTTTGCCTGGAATTACTGTGTATCTGATCATCACCAGTACTAAATGAAAAGAATCACTGAGTAAAAGTGTTTTGGAACGTGGATTAACAAACTATTAGATACAATCTGATCATAGTAAGAAAATAAAGTTTCATTTACAGGACAAAAAAGTTTTTTTCTCTAAGAAATCTGTCAGGATTTTTCAGACGTGCATTAATGATGACTTAATCAGCCTGTTAAAGTATTCAGTCATGGCTATATCATGTTATTTATTGATGTTTATGCATGCTTCTAGTGGTGACAGAGAGCCACAGTGTGCTGCAAACATCCATAAAGGAGCAACTGTTGGCTTCTTATTCATGTTCTTATTGGTCGCTGGAGGGATGATGTCACTTTTAGAGCAAGAAAAACCTTCTACACAACTAAAACACCTACACGCTGTATAATTACTCATCATATGGAAATGAATCCCCAGCACTGCTGAGCATGCCCATCTGTTAATGTGATGGTATAAATTACAACTTGTGCTGCATAAAGGTTCCTGCTGTAACCTCTGGATTCATACAAATTGGAAACCTTATTGATCATAATTAACAGTGGAGGCATTTCGTACACACGTGCATCATCTGTGCATCACACATTTAATCTTAAACCCTCGGCTGCTGCTCAGCATTCAGCAGATTTGTAACTGGTTATGTAACCATCATCACTATAAGCTGTTTTGGGACGGCTGGATGGCTCTCTCTCTTTATAAGATGTTTTATTTATTTATACACCTCTTATATTGCTTTTCTCCAATAATGTGGAGCCTTCACAACCGTACTTAAGACAGGATTATGCTGCAGATGCTGGCTGGTTTGGAAATACAGTTTTACAGAATAATATGCAGCTTTCTTTAATCTATCCTGTTCCTGTCATGTTTTTATCCTCTGTACAATAAAATAACATGTTTTCAGTAAAAACCTACAAGCGTGTTAAATAGTCAGGTATGTGCTTTTCTAATGTAGCCAATTAATTTAACAAATAATTCATTATAAAAAGAAAATATGATCCAAATCCCATGGCAGGAAAACACAGTGAAAGTCATTTAGACAATTCGATTTGTTACTATATCCGTTTTAGATACTTCTCTTCAGTCCATGTTTTCAGGTTTAAAATACTAGTTCTAAGAGTATTAAAATGTGTACATGAAAACATGTGCAGTGGTAAACATGATCATTATATAACACATTGTTGTCAATGTTGATGCTGATGAGTTGCTAGTAGGTCGATGTCATTCGGCTACATAATTATAGCACGCATTATTATGACTACACTGTCACAGGGACTCAACGCCTCCAACTCAACTGAAAAAAATAATAATAAAATGAAAATTAGGTGGGAGGAATATACCTGTCGGTGCGTTTGCATTCTCCCCGGTAATAGTAGTTTGGTAAAATCTATATTTTGGAAATTAACTTAATTATTACTAAAACATTTCAGTATAGGAGTTTATCCCAAAATTGTGGAACGGAAACACGTTTTCATTTACAGGAATTCCCCAGATATGACATAAGTAGGTCATGTGACCGGCTAAGATGGCGCCGTGGAGTAAACAAACGGAAATGCTGTTATTTTTTTTTATTTAAGCAAAACAAGTACTGTATTCAACAGTTTATTGGAACTATTCTGAAATATTGATTATAATTAAATTCCAAACATTTAGCTGGCTCCAGATCACTAAAGTGGATTTTCCTCTTGAAAGAAAAAAATCTTGCGGTACAACAACTAAACTACAATTAACTTCCATGCAAAACAACTTTATTGCAAAATACTCCACACAATGTTAGTAATGCAGAAAAGTGAGTATGAATAATTCCTAATTTTTTATGATGTTCAATTCATTTTTATTTGGTTTTAATAACAATTGCCTTTTCTTAATAACTACTCTTTGAATTTGATACTTTAATTTCCCAATCACGTCCATATTCAGAGTCACATGCCTTTCTCCAAAGTCTATCTATGATACCACTGATTTCTAATTTCAGATCCAAACTATTAAGTAATGTAATGTCAAGTTGCCAATATCCTGATATAAAATATCAATAAATATTGCTTTATGATCAGTTAGGATGGCTGGTTGAATTTTAAATTTTGTCCACAAGGTCACTGGAGGTTAACCAAAAATCTATCTAATCTATTTTTTTTCCTCACCAAATATCCACTAGCCCTAATCTTAAAATTACATTTTAAACTTCCCAGCTGGTTTTCTACTTTACTTGGAGGCCATCCGTCTATTTCAGGGTTCGGCAACCCAAAATGTTCAAAGAGCCATACTGGACCAAAAAAATATAAAAACAAATCTGTCTGGAGCTGCATAAATTTAAGTCTTTTAGGCCTTATATGTGAAGACAACACAGGCTGGAAGTGTTTATTAGCTGTATTAGCCCACTATAAAATAGCAGTATATGCTCAAATAGGCTACATGCGCATTCATGATGAAATGCTTATTCTCCCTGCATCGCATCCTGGAGAAAATGGCACCATTACCATTGACTTCCATTACAATAATAATGCATTATGTTTTTTTGCATTGATGAAAATATAGAATTAGCTACAATAAAGAAATCTTACTTTTTATATTTTTATTCAATGATTTGAACAAAAATAAAATATGTGAATAATGCTGTGATTTCAAACCTCCACATGGAAATAAGCGAGATAAGGGAAAGATTTATTTCTTACAAACACACAAGCTTTTATGTCAGTTTTACTTGTTAATTTGCTGGATTTCATTTTTATTGGCTTACTTTTAATTAGACATTATATTTGTTTCCTTTTGTGTATTTAATGTTTTATGTGCTGCCATATTGTAATTAAAGCTTATGTGCATTTTAAAGTCTGAACAAAACTTGGGGAAGAAAGAAATAAGCAACACTGGATGAAATGAACACTTGCATGGACTTAGTCTCAGTTCCTATAACCTATAAAAGGGGTCATGCAGATTCTAATTCTTGTCAAGTTTTCCCTTAATCTTGATCCATGATTTACCGAAAGTGCATTTAGCGATGCTGTAAAACCACTTAAATAAATGAATAAATTTCACACCGTTACTTTATTCCCGAACAGTTTTTGTTGTCTATAATGCCTCTGGGGCTGAAATGCAGCTCACTCTTTATGAGTACACAGTGCAGTCCAGTTTCTTGTGCAGGACATCCATTACTGGCTATTTCAAGGAATCACAATCAGAAAGTATCCCATTTATTGTCATTGAACGGCGACCCAGCACAACAAAAGGAACACAGAAAACGAGGATTTAATTGGCTGTTTGATGTCTCAGTCCTCAGCACGCTCAGTGCAAATACAGCAGCAGAGACATGTCTGTTAGTGAAACACTAATGGGGAATATTAGTCTCAATGCTTAAAAAGCTAAAAATATTATAAACTGGATTACTGGGGTCCTTGATAAAGACAAAAAAAAACCCCAACACATAATACCTTAAAGGAAAGATTGATCAGGGATTAGCAGATTAGCTTTAAAAATTGCATTATTGAACTTTGGCGCCCCCTAAAGGGGAATATTATTTTTCATTGATGTCCAGCACCTGCTTCAGCTCTGTTCATTGTTAAAATGTTTTATAAATAAGATTGGTGATAAGTCATGTTATCGGTTTCAAAAAGGTAGAATATAGAAAGTTAATTATTTAAATTTATTTAGTGATGTAAAGAAGTCCCTGTTAGTTTCAAAGTAGTTTTACTGAACGTTACAAAGAATGAAGAAAAGAGCTGTACTGCTGAAATTATACGTACTGGCTCCTGTCGTCAAATTTATGGAAAAAGATTTGGTTACTATAATATAACCAACTTTTTTATTTATTTACGCATGAGAGAAAAGTTCAGGATTTAGATTTTCCCTCATCATACACATCTGAGAGACAGTTGTCACCAACACCAGTGGAAAAATGTTACTTTACGCAGCACGCAACATGGATCCCTTCACTTCCCCGCTGCTGGGTGGCTTGATAAGAGCTTTCCTGCTTTCACAATATTCTAAAACTATTATATACCTGCAGATGTTTTAAAACAGCAACCTTTAAGAAAAACATAAAGAAGTAAATAAAATAATAATCATAAAAAATGGTGGACAAACCTACGAGCGAGCTGGCTTGATAAAAGTCAGATATTCATAAAACTGTGTGAAGCTGGTTGTCTGGCTTACCCAGATAGTTCTGGTAACAGTTGCGGGTTTGGTTGGTGTTGGGGAAGCGGGCATCAAATGGAGCCGTCCTGTAGTTCTTTAGCTTTTCTTCTATGTTGCCAGACATTATTACCTTCTGGATCTCTGCAAAACATTAACAACATGACAGCAATTTCCAACTTTAATACCAGTACGCACAGAGAAATCTGCATTAATCTAATAAATAATCAATAAGAAAGTTTCCCATCTGAATTCTAAGGTGTGATCAAGAACTGAATGAATGAATTAATATACAATAAATATGAACAAAGCGGGATAGATGGCACAAATCACAAGTTATTTTGTGAAAAAGAGTCTTATATGGACACATTTCCTACTTTGCAACAACATCTATAGATGAAACTGTTGCCCATAAACACAAATAAAGTACTGCATTGATTACTTGCAAAAAATAATCTATGTTTTATGAATATTATTAATTTAAAACTTGTTTCACACTATTAGTACAAACATGTCCACCTGACATAACCTGTAAAAAATAATTACTTTTTTCGTATAGTCTGTATGAGGAATTGTTATAGCTATACTAAAAACATGCTGGCAACATTTTGACACAAGTGTCTCGTCTTTTATTTTTTTACCTAATAATCTCAAA
Organism: Pseudomugil tenellus; assembly: GCA_037177515.1. Taxonomy (NCBI): domain Eukaryota; kingdom Metazoa; phylum Chordata; class Actinopteri; order Atheriniformes; family Pseudomugilidae; genus Pseudomugil; species Pseudomugil tenellus. The sequence goes on from JBAMHX010000019.1 coordinate 21,538,452, forward strand.
TAGCTGTTCATGTCGAATAGATGCCAAATATCTGACATTTCATGCATGGATATATGGATTATCCATACAAACAAAGAAATAACGCAACTCGCTGAATATCTAAAGTGGTTTTCCTTGAGAAAATAAGACAAATTCAACCTGAAAGGACCACTGAGATTTATAAAGCCATTTACGGACGTTAATCTTTTGGGATAAATATAGTAAAGTAAGCCTGTTACCGATCATTGCACGTCCGCAAATGACTCAACTCTCTTACTTCTAAATCACATAAAAATCACAAATAAATAACCTCAGAAGACAGTTTAACATTTAAACAAATTTTGAAAAATGTGCATATCAAACAAAACACATAAATATACATAAAACATAAATAAATCCAGTCGGATACCTTTCAGAGACTCACTTGATTATTTCCACTCTCCGCGTTCTCGTAGAGACTCATTCGCAAAGCATGCTGGGAAAAGGATTCTCTGATGCGTTTAAAATACGACGCTGCCACCTGCTGGACAAGATGAGGAGGTGCAATCAGACAGCAGGACGCACTGAGCAACAACTTCACGAACGTCACCTAACTTAAAGAACAAATAACCATAAGAACATTGTAAGATAAAAGCTTGTAAACTCAAAGATGCAAGAACTACTTCAGTTGAACCTTAGGATGGACACTTTTATAAACCTTGACCAAAGCAAAAACAATTAACAAAAATAAAGCCAACAGCTAACTATAGATCTATTGTGAGATCTGCGAGAAAAAAACAAGAACTACAGTGAACAGATCAGAAGACTAATGATAAGCTATCAAGAGTAGATAAGTATGCAGCTTCACTTATCTCTATTTCACAATTTTTCTCCAATAAAAAGTATCTATCATATATAG